>PVJO010022384.1:0-28177 GCA_004026905.1 Hystrix cristata | reverse complement strand
GAGCTGCTGGGCGGCCCGGCCGGCTGCTGCTGCTTCTGCAGCTGTTGTTGGTGTGCCTGCCTCAGCAGCACAAACACCCATCCACTTTATGACTGGAGCTCAGCCCACCAAGACCCTTCACTGCGTTCTGACACCTTGCTCTTGGCCAGATGATGCCACTCGATGTCCAAATGTCAGCACTGGGCAAGGGAGGCACGAATGCCAATATGAGTACCCTGGGTCAGAGTCCAGGGTTCCCCAGAGAGTCAGAGATGCAAGCAAACAGGCACCTTACAGTGTCACAGCTGTTAGGATAATGAAAGAGAGCACAGAGAGGGACGAACAGGCTCCTCTGGCTTCCCAGTGTCTTTTTCAACTTCTCTCCCTGAGTCTGAAGCGATTTCTGCTGGTACAGCTTAGAACCTGGACTGATAGCATCAGGGGCCGAATTAAGCCCTTCTCAATTCACTCTTTGAGCAATGATGCATGGAGCTGTTGAAAAGATATCTTGATTGCTTTGCCATTTCAAATTCTGAAATCTTTTATCAATTAGTAAACAGTCAGATAAACTGGCAGAAATCCACACCTAAGAACCAGTATTTTGGCTGACCTGTGGTCTGCCACAAATCCTGATGTTTTCCCAATCAGGATTATGTAAGAGGAAACTGCCAACTGGAACTTCTGTCTGGTCAGAGTGAGGCAGGGTGTCTGCCTCTACCACGTGTGAGCGGGGCAGACACAAGTATGTGCCTAATGTTCTTCCCAGGAATCACTGTCAGAATACCAGGGACAAAAAAAGATGTTCAGGCAGGCTGGCACTTTTTCTTTGCCATCCCATGAAGGAAGTCAAGGGCTACTGCCAAGGAGCAGGGTCCCCACCTCCTGCCTCCACCTCCAACAGTAACCACTGAAGCTGGTCCCGGAGGCCTCTCAGCAGGCCTGGAGCAGACCATGAACTCCTTGAATCCAGTTACCTTAATTTTCCTCACCAACCAATTATGAAAAACCTGAAATTCAGTCCTGTCATTTGTTACTGGAGAACCACAAGCAGCTGGGAAAGTTCTTGAAAAGGCATCTGGTCCTTCAGAAGGAATCACAACTAAATCAGAGTAAAGGAGTAATGCTTTAAGCAGCAAAACTCATTTTGATTTGAAATGTTTTACAGAGATAGGAGAGAAACATGGGGCCTTTTTGCAGATACCACCTTGCACCCCTGGTACCCCTAAGAGCTCACCCACTTGACTACACCTCTCCGAATTAGAGCTGACAGGAGGCATAAAGGCCCCTGAGAGCCAAGAAAGTTACATGATAAAATTTACCAGCACATGTTCCATGCTTCCTTACAGTGCCCTGTGCTGAGCAATCCACGCACTTCATTTCTGATGCTCTTGACAACTCCGCAGGATGGGCATGGGTAAGCCATCTCGGAGATGGGACTACAGTGCAGGGACCATGCACTTCCAAGAGGTGGTCTGGCCCTTGGGCCCTCATCTCGCCATGACTGCTTTGGGAGAGGGATTCCTTATGCGGGTTTTCTCAGTCTTCTATAAAGTATGATGTAACAGCACTCCTCCTAGACAGGCTGCTACATACCTTTCTCCTAAAACAGCACTCTCAATATTCTCCATCTGCCTCTGCACACACAGGGTAAGTAAGCTGCCGTAGGTCACAGGCTAACAGGCAAAGGAGTTGGGCTTTGGGCAGTGCCACGTGCCTGCAGAGCCCACATTCAGGAGACCCAATGTGTTAGTTACTTTTCTCTTGTTGCTGGGACAAAATGCCCAACACCCAAAGTTAGGGGAAGAAAGGTTTATTTGGCTCACAGTTTGTAGAGGTTTCAGTCCACAGTCAGCTGGGTCCGAGGCAGGGTGGCCTGGCAGACGGGCAGAAGGCAGCAAAGGTAGGCAAGGAATGCAAGCAAGTGGGCTGGAACCAGCTTCTTCCTGTATTTTATATTTTATCCAGGATACCTGGCTTTAGGGTGGGCAGCACTCCCACCCTTTATCCTAATACCCTTAATCCTAGCGTCGCATCCTTGATCCCAGCAGAACCATGCCAAAGCAATCAGTGGACTAATTTAGTAATCACACACTCTAGATCCAGCTACCTTTTACTACATGAGACTTTGGGGGGACATCTAGACACAAACCATAACACCCAACCCCACTGCTCCTCCATCTGAATCCTCAGACCTGCATGGAAACTGAGGAGAGTTGGCCACCACTATGCAGGTACCACTCTTCACAGGTGAATGGACAAGCACACAGAGCACACTCTCCTGTTTCTCGCATTCTGGCCTCAGTTCCATTCACGCTAAGAGCAGTCACCTGCCACCTCACACCACATCACACAGGATAGATTTCCAATGACAACAGCAACAGGTGGGCCCCACACCAAATCCTTCATGACCCACAGTGACAAAACGAAAGCTTGGGCAGCTGTTGGAGAGGGGCTGGTGACCCTGCTGCTGAAGCCACCTTGCCTTTCACTCACTGTGACAGACTGACAAAGAGCCAGGGCCCAAGACCACGGCTTCCCGTCTCCACATATGGGATGCAGGGTTCCCTACACGCACGCACCCCCCACAACGGCCACTCCCTGCTCCACAGCTGCCTGTTCAGGCACAGCGCACAAGCACCACAATGGAGCCTTCGTCGGCACGGGGCAAAGGAGGAGGGAAAATACAGAAAGCATCCATTAACAAGCACGCTCAGGAACAAGCGGGACAGATGCGAGACACCTCAGACTCACTGACGTGTTCACTCTCCAACACTTTCTCAGGAGCAGAATGGCAGCAGCTTCTTGGTGGCTATAGGACCTAAGGGTTAAGTGCTGTATTCCAAATGATTCGGGCAGATGTTTACTAAACTTGCTTTTCTCAAATTTTCTCCTACACGATTAACAGGAGGTAATTCATATTCATGCAGGGAGGATTTCACCTGAATTTCATTGAGATGACATCTATGAAAGTTAACAGACAACACGGCAGAACTGTGAATGTTCTTTTAAACTGGCATCTGAGAATCTGCACAGGAAACAAAACCGTCACAAACTGCCAACGCATGTACTCCAGGTAACAGGCATCCTGGCAGCTCCCAGCGGCTTCGGTGCACAACGTTCCCTCCACTCCCTGGATGCTGCCCTCCTTGCCGGCTTCCTGCCCCTGGAGACCTTGTCCGGAAGTCACCAGGCTGAGCAGCCTTCCAAGCTCTGCCTCGGGGGAACCCTGCTCTCCATCTGACCCGGGTCCCTGTGCCCTGATGTCACGGTCACACTGTCCCACCACTGTCTTTTCACCTTGTGTCTCCTCTGCCAACACTACAGTTCTGGGTGGGGGTCAGGATGGTTGCATGGAGCTGCACTCAGAAAATACCTGCCGAACGAGGGGAAAGGAGAACGCAGGACTGGGAAGCATGGGGAGGCTCAGGAATGTAACACATTTGTGCAAAATACTATAAACTGGCTTTATCTTTTTAGGTTTATTTTTTAAAAGGATTTTAAAAAAATCACTAGCTGGCTGGATATAAGCATCATGGAATTCTGATTCCTGGAATTGGACGGCTCCTGGTCATGTGGCCCCACATCCACATCACGCAGGAAACGTGTCGGCTCTGTGCCGAGTCACACATGTCACTGACGCCAATCTCCTGGCAGACACTTTTCTCTGAAGGGCCATAAGCTGCAGGCCTGTTTTCTAGCTGGAGAATAAGCAGAATCTTTTCTTGCCACTGTTTCAACTTTCGCCTGCTTTTCATCTGCAGCAGAACAGACACTTAGGAGTGAGGGCTTCACACCCAAAGATGGGCTTCTTCTGTCCTCGGAGAAGGACAAAGGGGAAGAGGTTTTGCTCCTCTTTCAAGGGAACCTAAGGCCTTCACGGAGGGCAATGGAGCAACTAACTCCCAGGGAGCTCAGCACCGTCACGGCAGGCAGTGGACACGCCCAGCCTTTCACAGCTGGCTTTTCACCCACATGATCCCTGGTCAGTCACAGGCCTGCGTTCCAAGGCCTGCATTTCCTCCCTCCTGAAACTCCTGTTGGATGGTGCAAGGAAGAGTATAGGTCGGAGTCACCTACTAGCTAACAGAGTTAGCCAATTTTCTTCCTAGAGTAAGAAAGCAAGGCCCCATGCCAGGTGAGCACAGGCACTACAGTGCCGAGGACCAGCTAGCTGCAAACATGGCAGTAACACGCCAGGAGGGGAAGAGCCGGAATTTTAGAATATCTTTTGTTCTTCCCGCATGAAAAATTAAATCAAACAGCAGAACCCTGGCACTACAATGCTTCCCTGAACTCTGACAGAGTAAACGAAACAGTATCCTAAACAGTTGGGCAGGGAGGACAGGTTCTCCCATTGCACACAGCAGGCTCAGAAGCCATCCTCAGCCACAGTCCAGCCCTTCCCCACGTCCCTCTGGAGAACCAAGACCAGGAGAGGCCGGGAAGTAACAGGGTAGGGCAGCTCCCCAGCCCTGGAACCCTCCGCCCAGCGAGGCCATTTCTAACAAGTGTCCTTTCCCACGCATCCCTCTTTCCCATTCCCCACCCAAACCCACAAAGCAAAGGAAACAATGAGGCCAGTGCCATCACCTCAGCTCTGACCTTTAAACGTCTGACCAAGGATCTGCTTCTTAAGGGCCCGATAAAAAGGCAGGTGGTTAGTTTTCACCATGAGTCACAATATCCCCATGGTGAAATAATTTAATTAAATATTCAACGTCTCGGGTTCTGTTGGAGGCACTGGATGATAGCCTTGTTAGCCCCGATCTCAGATGGAGGCAGAGGGGGGTCAGCCCCCCAGGGGAGAGAGCAGCTTCTCCTGCCCTGAACTGGAGAGGAGGGATGGGAAGGACACACTCTCTCTCCAAACACACGCACCCCAAGCCTGACCTCTCCACACCTGTTCTCCATCACTCTCCCAGAGAAATCCTTGTGGGCCCTGGGAGTCAGCAACACTCTCCAGGGTTCTGGGCACCTGCATTTCAGATTGAGATTTGTTTTCGTTTCTCTCAAGTGATGTATTACCAGGAGCTGGCTTTACTCTCAGTTAAGATGACCCTCCAGGATGAGCAGCAGAAGAAATCAAGGTGTAGGTACCCACAAAGTATTATTTGGCCTCAAGAAAGCAAAGTCCCACCATTTGCCCCAACATGGAGGACCTGAAGAGTACTATGCTTAGAGAAATAAGTGAGACATGGCAAGAAATATAATGCATGATCTTACTCATATGAGGACTAAAAAAAACAACTGCCACTTGAACATACTGAAATAGAAAATAAAACAGTGGTCAGTGGTCACCAGGGAGGAAGTGGAGATGTGGTCAGAGGGCAAACAGATCTGGAGGCCAGTGAAATCTGGGACTTACATGAGTAGCACTCTACAGTTTTGGGTTATCTGCTGAGAAGAAATTTTAGGTACTGTTGCCACCAACAGAAAGGGAGCAGTAACTAGGTGAGATGATGGATATGTTAATTCGCTTGACTACCTTAATCATTTCTCTATGTACACCAAAGCTTTTAAGGTGTTATGCACCTTAAACATAAAAGGACTCGAGTTCCACTTGAGTCAAGGAAATAAAGGGAGGAGGCCCGGGGCAAGGTCAAAAGACAGACAACCTCTGTGTAAGAGTAAAGAACAACTGGACTTACTCGTCTTTCTCAATAAAGTCTCTCAGGTGGGCAGACAGGGGAACGGGATGAAGCATTCGTGTGTTATCTCATCCAAAAGAAAACCTGTTTCCTCTGAAGAACTGTGATAGCAGAAGACCCCAAACTCCATCATGATTGGTCACCCTACTGAAAATGTTTAACTTCATGTGCATTTGTTGTCATGGGAACTCCCACAAATGTTGACTTGTCTTACAAAGACCACATGCAATGAAACTGTGTAGATTTGTGTTCATACGTACATATTAAATTTGCCCTATTTCCCCAGACATGAAGAGGCTAAAGTGACTACAACATGTGCTTGGGCTCAACCTTGTGAACACATTTTCTTTTTACCAAATATAAATAAATCGAGCACCCAAAACAGTTTGGTGCTCTGACCCCAAGCAGCTGCACAACAGAGATGTGTTGAATTTACAAATTAGGAAAAAGAGTGAAATGTGTAAAATGTAAGCATTTAAGCTTAAAAGAAAACCAAATATCATCTACGGCCCCAAAGCACCCCCTAAAATACATGGCTATCTTGCCTTTTCCCAGGAAGGCAGGGAGACTGCCTCCTTGCCTTTGGTCAGCTCATCTAAGGTCTCAACCGCTGCTTCCTGTGGGTGGGATGATGTTTGCTGGTTACACTGACTTAAACTTAAACAAAGGATTACATGCAAGCCCCATTTCACTCACGCACATATTCAAGGAGGCTGGACACCACACAGGGACCATGCCGACCAAAGAAGACGACAACCCATACTCTCAACAACTGGACCACACTCAGGCTATTTCTTTTAAGCTATAAAAGGACCCTAAACCAAACGGCACAGTGTTCAGATGGCAAGAGATCATTGTTTCTGAGCAGAGCAGGGATGGTTTCAGAAGATGTGCTCAGCCCAGGTTGTGAAAGGAGAAATGGTGGAAAGCATGGACCACATGATCAGAGCAGGTGACCAGAAGTGGTCTAGACTCAGCTGGTGTGGCGATAGGGAAAAGAAAAGGCAGAGGTGGGTACGGGGAGCCTCAGCCCTGGGAGCAGTATCTACTCAGCTCAACAGCTGGACAGTGATGAAAGAAGGCGAGAGGTCCAGGCAAGCCTGACACACACAGCCCAGGTAACCCACTCTGGGGCGTCCCACAACAGAGTGGAAAGCAAGAGGAAGCAGTTCACTTTGGCTGGGTCTTGGCTGCCATGGGGACAGCCAGCTATTCCTGAACTGTGCCAGGCACACCGATGGCACTGAAGCAAATGTCTTCAGATGAATGGAGACCAATCAGAGAGGGCTGGACACAGGACCTGAAGCTCACTCAAGGAGGGGATCTGCCCAGCATAGGGAGGCGGGGACCCAGGAATGAGATGGCCTCTGCAGCAAACTGTCTGCTACCTCCACACTCAAGTGGCAGGTGTCTGGCAAATGCCTGGAAATTGCCTGACATTCATTGCACTTCATTTCATAGATAGATGTTCTAGATAAACTGCCCACATGTCCCCAGTTGCAGACAGCCCTCAGAGGCTGTAAGAGCATGTGGCTCCAAATCTGTCAGGGCCCAGATGTGTGCATTTCTGATCCAAAAAGGCAAATCTTCCCTTTTCAGAGAAATGGTTTTCTGGGTAGGGGTGGGCTTAGGAGGCAGAAAGGAGACTGAATGAGAAGGCATTGTGCAAACAGCTGTCATCTCTGTCTGCGGGGATTGCACTCAGGTCCTGGGTCTGCTTCCTGCTATCTACATGGCCCTGTAGTACGCCTATTCTTTCTGAGCCTCAGTGGGCTCGTCGGCAAAGTGGAGCTCTCAATCCACTTTGTAAAATTTGAGTAAGGGACATCAGACAGAGATCACAGGAGAATATTCTATAAAATCTAAAGCCCTTTATAGAGCAAGGGTTTCCTGACAAGTAGCCAAATCCTTCTACTCTACGTATTCAACCTCTCAGAATAATTATAATTCACTCTTAAAGGCAGAATTACAGACAAGAGAAACGAGTGCACAATTAAAAACTTAAGGATCACAAAACTTTAGACAGACCAGCACTTTTGGACATAGACTTTCAGTTCTCCAACACAGGCGGCTTTCATGGCAATGTCAGCTGGTACGGACCATCTGCTGGCAAGGCACCCTACCCTCAGATGCAGCCCAGGCCAGGCTCTGCGAGAGAAGGCCAGTTAAGGAACCACCACCTGTGCAAAAGCCGCAGCTTGTGAGAAGCGCTGTGAAAGGGGCGCAAATGCTCCAGCTGCAAGTGTGGCCACGCTGCCTTCTTTAAATGCATCTAGTTCCTTTCATTTTGATGAGCAGGCTTCCAGGGACTGCTGCAAACAGGAAGTCTGTACATCCATCTTCATTATCAAACCCTAGCCTCATCCACGATTCCATCTGAGAAATCCAGATGTAAGGACTACGTCTGTGCAATGTCCCCATGCCTCCTGCCCCACCTCCCATTTGGCTCTATGTCCATCAATTTGCCGTAGCCAGTGACTTCAGCTGAAGTCTAATGAGCACCTACTATGAGCGGCAGGAGCCTGCAGTCTGATGAAGACAGCAAGGGAGAGGCTGCAACTCAGCAAGGGAAGACATGAGAGCCAGGTCTTTTAACCAAGGCACCATGCTGAGAAGGATGAGAATGATGAAAATGAATGAAGGGACAAGACACAAGCAAGACCACAGTAAATGCAAAGGGCTATGGGACAGGCAGTTCCAGATGTGTGGGTCTTCTGGAAGTAGGATTATCTCTCACTGTATCAAGCCATTCTAATGTTTTGCCAGTTGTTATGGTTTGTGTCTAGATGTCCCCTCAAAGCCTCATGTGGTCATAGGTGGCATGTTTTCAGAGGTGGCTGGATCTAGAGTGTGTGATTACTAAATTCATCCACTGATTGGTTTGGCATAGTTCTGCTGGGATCAAGGATGTGATACTGGGATTAAGGGAGCTGGGGATTAAAGGTGGGAGTGCTACCCACTCAAAAGGCAGATAGCCTGGATAAAATATGAGGAGCAGAAAGAGGCTAGTCTAATCCCTTGCTTGCCCCGCCCTGCTTACTTTGCTGCCTTCTGCCTGTCTTCCATGCCACCCTGCCTTGGAACCAGTCGATTATGGAGTGAAACTTCTACACACTGTGAGTTAAATAAACCTTTCCTCCCTTAATTTTGGGTGTTGGGTGTTTTGTCTCAGCAACGAGAGAAAAGTAACTCAGACACCAGGTTTCTTGGGAACATTCTATAGGGCAGGTCAAGCATTGGGCAGGTCGAGCCCACTGACAGCTTTTCTACCAGGATGTTTGAGCAAAAAGGAAAAAAAAGATCTTTTCCTTAAGGTAACTCTGGTCAAAAAGACCCTGAACAGCATTAAGTCCAGAAATTAACAGTTTTAACCACAGAGCTGGAGGTAGGAATGGAGGAGGATCTAGCAAAGCTCCACTCAACAAAGCAGCTTGTTGGGAAGAATTCGCCCTGCCCTTGGAAGGAGGCAAGGCCACCTCCTGGGCACAGGGATGGGGTGGTTAAAATCACAGAGGCCCTCACAAGCTGTGTGTGGGACTCCCGCTGCTGGCTCCTTCCTCAGGGCATCACCTGTTGTGGTTTGTGTCTGGATGTCCCCCCAAAGCCTCATGTGGTAAGAGATGGCTGGATCTAGAACGTGTGATTACTGAATTGATCTATTGATCGATTTGGTGTAGTTCTGCTGGGATCAAGGATGTGAGACTGAAATTGGGGGTGGGAGTGCGGGCCGCCCTGGGGGCAGGTAGCCTAGATAAAAGATAGGGGAAGAAGCTAACTAGCTGCTTGTTTGCATTGCTTATTTGCATACATTCCTTGCATTTTCCTCACTTTACTTTGCGGCCGGCGGGCTGCCGGTCTGCCACTCCGGCCCGCTCTGCTTCGGACCCAGCGGACTATAGACTGAAACCTCTGCAGACTGTGAGCTAATAAACCTTTCTTCCCCTAACTTTGGGTGTCGAGTACTCTGTCCCAACAACGAGAGAAAAGTAACTAAAACATCACCCCAGGCTCTGCTGCAGCAGACAGGAGGGTGAGGCAGAGGATCACACCTGCACTGACTGTGAGTGCCAGATCCACACAGACCCAGCGCAGTGCTCGGGCTCCCCAGACAGCTGGGCCACCGAGGCTGACGGGTCAGCAGTTTGCGCCTAGGCTGTGCATGCAGACTGGGGGCGAGACTGTCTTGTGACACTGCTTCGTTCCGGCACATGGTCCCATTACTAAGAAGCAGCCAAGTGGCCCACACTGAAGTCTGCACAAAGTTTCTGGAGACCCCACCTGGCTCTCAAAGGACAGAATGAAGTTGTGCTTGGCTTCCTCTGCGAGCTGGCATGGCTGGCAAGGCTGGCCTCTACCCTGGTGTCCCACAGCCTTAGGAGCTGTCTGGTGACCTGGAGCTGTCTCATACATTTAAAATGCTCCATTACATCATGGAGTTGGTGCTGCCAGGCTGTGAGAGAGAAACTGGGGCCCAGTCTGGAAGCAGGCCACTCCATGGGGCTTGGAAGGCACAGGCAGGAGGGAAGAGCCTCTGGTGGCAGCCTGAGGCACGTGAACCTCCTTCCGCAGGCTGCAGGGAGCCCAGGGAAGAAGCACAGGGAAGCAGCAGGAGCTGCACTTTAGATTGAGAATGGTGACGCCACCATTCCCGATGAGAACACCCTGTAGATGGAAAGGACGCTATGACAGAAGTGCGGACAGTCACTCACATGACTGGCAGCTAGATGCTAGGCAGGGGAAGCTGCTTCCTGCCCTGGGCTGGAGACTGAGCTCCTACATTCAGCCGCCCCAGTCTTCTCACCACTCCCCAGGACACAGCACTAATGATCTCTCCCAATGAAGACACCACCACAGGATGCTAAATCCAATGATACAACCTGCAGCAGGAGGCTTTCCCGCCGAGGGCTGGCATTTATGGCCCTTATTAGCAGAAGGCTTGCTGCCTGCTCCCCACAGCTCGCCAGTGGGACCTGGAGCCCCTGCCTCCACCCACCACAGGCCCTGGGCAAGGCCCCAGGGGAGGCGGAAACTGAGGACAGCAAAACCTGGAGAATCCAGGGCCTGCTCATCCTTTTTTTTTTTTTTTTTGATACAAGGTCTCACTGTATACTTCAGGCCGGCCTTGAACTCACTATGTAGCCAAGGCTGGCCTCGAACTCATGGTGAACTTCCTGTCTCAGCCCCCCAGAGTGCTGGGATTACAGGTGTGCACCACCACACCCAGCTTGCTCACCTTCAAGTCCACCATTCCACAAGATGGGTCTCTGGGGACACTAAAGTCAACATAAAGGACCAACCCCAGAGGGGAAAGGAGATCGCCTAAAATCCAGAGGGTAGCCATTTGAGTCACAGACCAGACAGCCAGAGGCTGTATGTACCTTTACTTGATCTGCACTACAACCCTCTGAGGGCATTCTTGTTATCTACTCCTGCTTTCACTATCTATCTATCTATCCCTTTATTGGTACTGGGGGTTGAACCTAGGGCTTTAGCACTGAGCTACATTCCCTGCCCATTTTTTCTTTTGAGACAGGGTCTCGTTATATCAATTACCGAGGCTGACTGAACTTGCAATCCTCCTGCCTCAGCCTCCAAGAGTGCTGGGATTAGAGGTGTATGCCACCATGCCCAGCTCGCTACCCCCATTTTAAAGATGGGAAACAGAGGCTAGGAGAAATTTGCCAGAAAAGGTAGGCCTAGGGTTCAAACCCATGTGGCATCTGTACTTCTCCCCTTACACCACAACATACCTGAAAGAAACATATACATTCTCCATAATCTTGAACTCTGATAGCAAGTATAGAACCGCCCTTCAATTTGTGTTTGGCTTTCCACAAGTTTCAGTTATCCAAAGTTAACTACAGCCTGGAATATTACCACAGTGCCATGAGGAATTATGCAGACTGAGACCATATCCATTTAACTTTGATTACACTATATTGTTATAATTGATCAACAGCTGTTTTTCATGTCATCATGTGCACAACTGTTTTACTCAAGATGCTTGTGGGGCAAGGGAAAGCGAGCACAGAGTGTGACTCCTACATACAGTCCTGTGCACAGGATGACCTCTCAGTCATCGGTCAACAACAGGGCACGTTAATGATGGTGCCTCTCACAAGCTATGGCCTCAAGGCTGGGATTTAGCTCAGTGGTTAGAGTGCCTGCCTAGGAAGGGCAAGGCCCTGAGTTCCATCCCCAGCACACACACACAAAAAATAAAAACAAAAAAGGTGTCATGTATTGCCTCGTGATGCCGCACCATCTGAGTTTGTGTAAATTTGGTCTGTGATATTTCACAATGAGAAAGCTGGTGGAGAGCTCATTTACCTGAACACGTCCCCATCACTAAGTGATACGTGGCTGTGATGAGCACTCACAAGCCAGGCCTCAGCTGAGCCCGGTACACACATGACCTCATTTTCATTCTTTAAACAGCCTTGGAAGTAGGTACTGCTATTATCAGGTTCATTTTATAGATGAGAAAACTGAGGCTTGAGGAGATTAAGTCACTGAAAATTATACAGCTAAGAAAGTCTAGAGCTGATATTTGCTCTAGGGCCACTTGACTCTACAGTTCAGGGTCTGGCCACTGAACTATACCACAGCCTGATTTTGAACGAGGTCCCCTCCTATGACCAACCCCGGACACAAGTCCCCATGTCCCCAGGGGCTCAGAAAAAGCAGTGCTCCCAATGTAAGTGGCCTCTTGTCCTGTACTGCAGGAGGCTGGTAGGTGTAGGCACTGTTTCCCCTCAAACACAGAAGACCTCAGCCTTGGCCTCAGACTGCCTCAAGAGAGGCTTCTTTCTCCCAGACACCATGTGACACCATGTATCACCATGTGACACCATGTATCACCATGTGTCACCATGTTACAAGGCCCCCCTGAACCCTGGAAGAGCAAGGATCTCCCCAAACTAAATCATCTGAATAAGTCCTACTCATATTTTAATACGATCTTCTAAAAAAGATATTACACACATTATGTCTGCTGTCTGGTGGTGGCGTCGCTGAGGACAGGTGTGAAAAGAACAAGCTAACTGCATCCGCCCCATCCACTCAGTCCTGTCTGAGGCCTCCTTGAAATACTGCGTCTGTTCCATGGAATATAACTGTCTTCTATAATCACTTCAAAGTTCTCAGTAAAAGCCATGTAATACATACCCCAGGAATGATGACGGGGGAAAGGAAGACTTCTTCCACCTCCCCTGAAAGAGACAACCTTCAAAAGTGACCTGTTTATTCCCTGGGCCCAAAGAAGCTGTGAACCCCACAGCCCCCATTCTAAACTCAACTGGTACAGTTGGGTTAAATGGGGGGCCACCACGCCTCTTGGCAAGCCATCTATCCATAAAGTCACCAACAGACAGCCATGGGCATGCTTGGGTTATACAGGTGACGGGCTGCCATGCGCACAGGGACAAGGGTGAAGTGGGGATAGGGCAGAAGCACAGAGAAAGAACTGGAAGACAGGAAGAGAAAGGACTGGGAAGGAAGGAAGATGAGAAAGGCCACTGGTATTCTTGTACTGACTGACGAAGATTTCATGCTTATCATCTCAGTTCTCACAGCAGCTCTAAGGAAGGAGAGGATATGCAATAATCAATCTCTTTGCTTTCTGACACAGGAAGTGAGATTCAAAGAAGGTAAGCCATACACCAGATGATGCAGGCACTTGCAACTCCATGGGGTCTGGTGACAACAACAAGCAAGATGTAGGTGCCTCCTCCAGACCCACTGCATCACAGCCAGCTTTTTAACAAGGCCTAGGTCACCCACAGCTGGCACTCTAAAGTTTGGGAGGTGCTGGCCTAGGCTTTTGGAGTCAGAAAACTCTGTTTCAGTCTCAGCTACTTACTTGTTTGTACGAGCTGAGGGAGCCAGGTAGCCCCAACATCCCTTAAGTATCTCATTTGCAAAGTGGTTCCTGTTTACAGAGTGGTCACAGGAAATAAAATAATGTGCAAAATCTGATACCTCCCCACAAAATAGCAATTAGCTCTGTTACTAACATGCAAAGCACCCAGGTGCCAAATCCTGCCTCTTATTACTCTCGACATTCTGGAAACCTTTGGCCATACTGTTCTAGAACCTGCTTGGTGTGTTGTCATGCTCTGCTGCCTTCCAGTATGTTCCTAAATACACATTTTTCACACAGCAACATCACTGAAATAGAGCTATCAACCACAGCTGGAGCCAAAGGTACACTTGTGTAAGAAAAGGAAAATAACGACTAATGGTGGTGCTTAAACATTTCATCACCCAGTGCTCCAAGGTCTCAACCTTGCACCTAAAACACCCTCTTCCAACACAAACACTTGCAAACACGAACTTAAAATGTCCTTTACTTCCAGAGCCAGCAAACAAAGCAAGCCGATTGCACAACAGGTCTCCCTAGCAGACCCTGAAGAGTGCATACACGCACATTGCATATGTAGGCGCACGGAGACGCCCACCACCACACAAAGGTCGAGTCCGGCCCTCGCTGGCACACATTACCCTTCTCCTAACCCTGCCGTTCCCCTGTGTGCCCAGCTTTGGGTCATGGCGTAGGTCTGGTCTCCTGATCAGCGATCTGATCCCACTGTGCCCAGAGGACTCCACTGTCACAGAATGAAACCGACAGCTCCCCCACCACCAAAACACAGCCAAGGTGTCCACTGCTGCCTGTCCACACAGCCAGCCCTCCTGCTGCAGCTGCAGGGCAACGGACCCAATACCCAGGGCCTACCGGTGGCTGCAGTCGCCTAGTTTGGTTTTAATGGAAAGCAAACAGACAAGTCTTTGGATCCTGCCTTTCATTAACACATATATAACTACAAACCAAAATACACAAAATTATTTTGGTACAAATGAGATTTCTTCCACCAAATGATTGCTCAACTTAGGTATCGATGCTTCAATAATACTGCTACTGGCCAAAACCTGTGGTGAACACATACATCCAGGCCCGATGCCCACAGGTGCCACATCGTGGGTTAGCTGGGCACAGCCCGCAACACTCCAGGAGTCCCGCTGCTCCTGATGCGCACTACGCAGAACATGCACGGAGCTGCTTTTGCTGTCACGATTCTCTCTTTCATCCAGTTCAGCAACTATTTACACAGCACTTACGTGGGATTACACAGCACTTACGTAAGCAACCCAGAGGCGACTTACAGTCTAAGGGAGGGTGTGTGCAGGTTATCAGCACACACTTCCCTGCTTCTCTAAGGGACGGGAGCTCCCCTGGATTTTGACATCCACAGGGGAACCCTGGAACCAGTGCCCCGGGGACACCGAGGGCCGACTGTATCTAGAAGCACCATTCCAACTCAGCTCTCTAAGTAACTCAATGAAAGGAGTCCCCTGCTTCACACTGAACCTTCCTCTGTCTGTAATCAGTATGGCACATCCCCTTGTCAGCACCCTAGTGGAGGACTTGGTTCTGACTCTTATTTTTAAAAGGGAAATTAGCTACACTCTCAGTGGATAAAAATTTGCCATAATAAGTGGTTTTGAAAATAATGCTTGTTGATCCCAATTCAATGTTGCCTGAAGTTATGATCATGAATGTTCTAGAAGAGATTCCCCAAAAGGTCTGAGCAGTGGCCATGTTGATGGGAGTTGGTGGAAACAGCTTCCAAAGATAATTAATACAAGTACTTCTCTCAGGCTTCAAACTTCAGTCCGGATGTAAATTTATGTATGAAAATAAAAATCAAAATGACAAGCCAGGTGTAGTGACACATGCCTGTAATCTCAGCACTTGGGAGGCTGAGCCAGGAGGACCTCAAGTTTGAGGTCAGCCTGGAGACCATACTGAGATTCTGCCTCAACAAAAATCAAAATGACAAAGTAGCAATGACTGTCACTAGGTAGCCTCCTTTCAGAGCAGTAAAATGGATATATAAGAAGTCCCAATTCCCTCTGTGTTTCTTCATGCTTCCCTTTATTTTCTCAAACCACACCATTCCAACATTTATAAAAACAGTGAGATCTAGCTGTCGTCAAGGACACCTAAGGGGTTATGACAGTTGAAACATGAAAGTCACGGGGCTGATTTCTGTCACCAGTTGATTACAGCAAAAAAATCTTCAAATTTCTTTTTATCTAATTCCTTTTTTTCCTTTCCGTTGCTTTAAAATAACTGCAAATGTACAGTCCTGCCCTTGGTACTCCAAGTGTGGTCCTTCATCTGCAGCACTGGCATCGCCCTGAGGGCAACAGAGCACAGCACCCCAGACCTGCCGACTCAGACCTCACGCTGGACAGGATCCACGCCATTCCTATGCACGCACACGCTGGAGTCTGGACATGCCACTCAATGCTGTAACCTGAACACTCTGCTTCTTCAAAAGTCCCCATGACCTTTTGGTCTTCTGTAAAACAACGACTTGTGCTCTGGCTCTCCTTCCTCATGGACGCAAGGCTAAGTGTACATTCTCCCTGCGTTTCTGGAAGAGTTAATGCTCAATGCCTCTCTCAAAGCCCAGAACATCAAAGGTGTCCCAACTGCCATTTATTTACCCTTCAAACATCACGTCCTTTCTCCTCTCCTCTTCCCACAAAAAAACTTCTTCATGGTTAAACAGATAAAAGACGACGAAAAAAAAAAAAAAGACGACGAAAGAACAGCATGTGAGGGCAAAGGAGGAAAGAGACAAATACAGAGGACAGCCAAGTGACAGAGGGAGCTCGAGTCTGCCTCAGAAAATAAACTCTTGCAGTGAACGGCACATAGGCAGAGCTCCCTGGCTGCGACCCGCCCTCAGACAGCAGGTTCAGCGTTTCATCACAAAAACAGAGATGTGCGCATGAAGTTTCAGAAAACCCGGGACTCTCTGCGACAGAGCCTGGCTGTAAATGTGTATGCAAATGGAGACATCTGTAAAGCTCGGGGGATCCCCAGCCAAATGCCTGAATGCCTCTGTTCCTATGAAAGATCCGCTGCCCTCGTTGGGTGCAGTGGACGCCCGTACTGCAGTTGGCTATTTTAATTAGTGGTTTTGGGGTTATCTCCCTTCTGCCAGGCCAAGCTGCTGGAGGCTAAGGAGAGTCACTGAATCCTCTTTATTCCCACAACAGCACTGTGAGATCTAGCAGACAGGAGGTGCTCAATCACTGTTTTTGCAACCATGTCCTGAGCTGTTATTGACTCAGATGCAATTGCCCTACTTCTAGATGGAACCAACTTATTTTATGGCTCCCTGATTTCTAATTTCATTAGATTGTTATCATGCTCTCTATCCAGTTGCTAAACAAAACAATGAAGAAACTCACCTCTCTGTTTTCACCTAGGCCAAATAAAATGCCAAGTAACACACACCAGGCACGAGAATGTGTCCCCGAGGAAGGTCGCTATGACTTAGCTGTCCAAGACTCAAAGACAAAAGGCAGGAAAGATGAAATTTTCGGTGCCGCAGGGTTTGTCCAACACATAGCTCGGCCTCCAAGAGAAGGTCTGAGGAAATGGCCTTCCACCTCCCACGCAGGTTCCTGAGGCTTAACCCCAGCTGCTGCCTTGAGTCCTTTCTTTCCTAAACATGTTTTGAGAATCAAAATATTAGGAAGGTGTAACCAAAGTGATTTACTGAGGAAGCTTACTTCAGAAAGTTTTCCAAGGTGTAGAAAATTTGAGACAATCAGGGTTTGGGGTGTTATTTTTTGAGCCAGTCTCCTGGAGTCACTAAGTTGCCCAGGCTGAACTTGGGTACGCTACCCTCCTGTCTCGGCTTTGCAGAGTGCTAGGATTACAAGCCTGTACCATCACGTCTGGCTGACGAGATCATTTTGACAGCTGTGACACACAAAGCTTTCTTTGCCCGTGAGTGTAGCCGTCTCTTAGTGTGATCACTGAGGTCTCAGGATGCCACCAAGGAAATGAGCCCACAATGCAGCCAGAGCTTCCGCAAACTGAGAGTCCCCAAACCCTTAGAAGCACCTGAGTGCCATCACCATTGGTGGGGGCGTCCTCCCACGTGAGTGCTTCACGTTTTGGCACAAGGAGTTCTTTTGCCCATTGTGCCCGTGCGCTACAGCCTTAGACCCTCTTCAGAGGAACCGGTGATTAGCATTTGCTATAGGAGAAGCCAATAGCAGCACACCCCACAGATGCCACCACCCTTCAGGCTTCATAGCATTTAAAATGCAAAAGTATAAACATCTGACCCAAGAGGGGACTTTCCTCTGGCATCCGTGGAGCTGGCGAAGGGAAGAATTAATTTTCAATCTTCTGTTGTGCACACTGCGCCTCCCATATTCCCTTGTTTAATATCACAGAGCCCAAGAGTTAGGCATTTACCCCAAAACACGGAAACCCACAGCTCACCCAAAGGCCACGGAAGCTCCCAGTGCAGGACCTTCGCTTGTTCGTGCTGTTCTAAAGAGCCACCCTGCTCCATCAAAACAAAGAGCTCAGAGCAAGATGCTTTGATCTGAAAACGAACTTTACTCATTAATTCCATTCTACTCTGCCCAAGTGAGCAGGGAAGCGGGTGGTAGCTAGAAAGGTTGATGGACACAAGGAGATTTAGGGGGATGCCACTGAATAGCACAACGTGGAGCGGGGCTACGGAACCTGAGTGGATGGGAGTAGGGTGGCCCCGAAAAGGCCCTCCTCCCAGGGGAAGGCGGAGCTCTTGCGGCTATGGGGGTGAGCTCAGTACCCAACAATGCAAGGCTGACACACACTGACCCCTGCAGAAACACAGGAGGGAGGGTCTGCACCATTCACTGCAAACCGGCAGCCTTGGCCCACAGGAAACAGGTGGTCACCTCTGTTCCCACTGGGAAGGGACAGAACTTATGTGTCACATTTGGGACTCAGATTCCTCACCTACAGTAACGTGTTTCTCTAAGGGGGTGGGTGCTCTGCTCCCCTAAGCTAAAGGGTTGCTTTTCCTAGTTACATTTAGCATGTATACACTCCTCATTCTTCCATTCTCTGAAAACTACGAACCAGGCGCTGAAGTTGATGAACAGAAGAACAAATCAGACTGAACTCGCCCTCCAAGAACATGCCATCTGCTAGAAGATTTACACATCCCTCAGGTAAGTGAAGAAGGCTGGACAAGTCTGCTAGTTTCAAAAAGTAGACTGATTGCAGCTTGGATAGGGAAGTAGGATAGTGCATCCCAAACTTCCTGAAGAACTCCTGAGAAATGGTCCCAAGAGAGGACAAGTTTCTATAATTGCACAATCTTTTCAAGGCAGAAGATGCTGACTTTCCTAACACTGTTACCCTTTAAGCCCAAGAAAGCAGCCTTTAACAAAGATGTTAATCATTATACATTCATGTTACCACAGAGACCCAAGGAAATTTCAAATCTCAAGACTACAAAATGTTTAAAGTTGGGACGCTGCTGCTCAGTTATTGAGAGGCCCTCTCTAGAACCAAGAAGAGGACAGAGTTAAGAAGATACACCTAAGTGGGTGCGATCAAATCCACACCACAAACTATCCTGCCTCAGAATGCAGTCATGCTGTCGAGTAGAGCTTCGAAGGCAGCCTGAACCACTCCCAAATAAGCTTGGAATGAGAAGAGGCACGTTGGAAACAGGAAGGGGCTCACGCTGACATTCCATTTCCAAATCTGCCTCCCCAGCGGAGATCCACGCCTGCGGGCCACAGGCAGGAAACCGGAGGGCCGGCGACGGGACAAGCGGACACCTGCTCTGCCCATGTCCCCAGGGCCCTCTGTCCTCCCAGAGCCCCAGGAGCACAGACCAGTGCACAGAGCTCATTACCAGCATCCAAGCGTGAAGCTGAACTGTCTCCACAATGCTTCCCATGAGCAGCCTAGCAGGCCTTCGAGGAACGCCCCCCACACAGATATACCACTCTGGCCGAGTCACCAGTGGCTGCACATACGCACAGGGGAGGCAGCTTTCTTCCTCACCGGAAATTATCCTTACACTGTTACAAAGCAAACAAATGAAAAATGTCATTCTAGAACTACTGAAATAGTCCCTGTGAGGTAAAGAATTTTAATTAATTGGGAAGGTCCATCTGAATTCATCGAAAGACAGAATTTGCCAGTATTTACTATACATTTTAATGATAAAAGCACTTTTATTTTTTAAAATGCATAAGTAGTAACGAGCTAGGTTAAAAAGGTGTTGGGAAGCAGAACACCTTTTTATGATGATTCAAGATTCTCACAAGTGTCAACTGGCTCCTCGAAAGTGCTACAGGAACATACACTATAAATATACTCTGATAGTACTAAAGTGCTTAGATTTCTTTTCAATGTGTTACAGGTGTTACTAAGTGCTCATGAATCTGGGAAGCCTAACCTAATAAGATTTTTCTGCATTTCTTGCCCCATGTAACAAATGAGTAAGATAAACAGCATAAAGACAGAGCACTACAATGAGCCTGTGATACTCGGCTGACATTTCACAAGCACCTACTATACAAAGGTGCTTTCATATGCGCTAGTACTAGCTGCAGCCCTCCACTGTGGTGCTAGACAAGAGCGGTTCCTCCCAACATAGGGCCAGAGGAGCTGGCAGCCACCTTCCCTGGCCTCGCAGCTAGGAGACAGGTCAGGAGGGTAGGAGCCCAGTGTCCTGGACCCCACCTCTCTGCCCTTTCACCAACTCCTGCCCACCAAATGGCAGAGGTGAGGCTGAGAAATGCAGCTGCTGTAGTTCCACAGGACAGCTAGCCCGCCTGATTACTGACAAATACCTTAAACACTTCCACAGAAAATATTCATTCCTTAATCATATGACAAAAGGCCATGGCCTTCTGAGTACAAATCTTCTGGTTGGAGTTCTGTAGTCTTTCTAGCAAAAACTGCACCCCAGGAGGATACCCACAAGAGCAATTTTAATTTCCTTCCAGAAGACTGCACTACTTACCAAGTAGAGGATCCATCTCGATTCTAAGTACTATCATCCCCTCTTCCCACCCCCTTCATAGTAGTAGTAAGTTGTTTTCAAGTCTGCAAAACACATAAATGCACTTTTAGAAAAATAACTTTTCACACCCCAATTTAATATTTTATTTTACATAATAACCAAAGAAAGCACTACCGCAGTGCTGGACAAGAGCCGTTCCTCCCAACACACAGCCAGAGGAGCTGAGCGGCCACCTTCCCTGCTGCAAAAACAAGTTGGGGGAGGGCACAACTGACCAGTAGGAACAGACTCCAGGGTGGAGGGTGGTGTGGGAGGAGAGAGGGGAGCACAGTCCCAACAACCTGTACTGCCTCCTGTGGGCCACAAAGATAAAGAGCGGCAGTTACACAGGCCAGAAGGACCGGGGGGAGGCAGCTCAGAGAGCTTCTGCCTTCCTCCTCTCCCTCTCTCTGTCTCTCTGTCTCTCTGTCTCTCTCTCTCACACACACACACACACACACACACACACACAGGCACACACAGACACACACACACACCCCCACCTATAAGCACCTTGGGAAAACGGTAGGCATTTCTACCAGGAAACAAAGAAACAAAGCCATGTCAGAACAGGATAAAGGGACTGACAGAGGACAAACATGGGCTCAAAGCACTATGACCTTGTCAAGGCCCAGGATCTCTCTGAGTGTCTGTTTTTTCATCAGTAATGTACAGCTAAAACAGTGTTCCTCATGCAGGGGTTGCAAAAAGTGAGAATGTGCAGAAAGCCCCATTCCAAGCCTTGAAACACAGAAACGACGCAACAAACATGAGATCTCTGCCTCATTTGTTGTTGGTACCTCTCCATCAGCACCTAAACATGCTTCAAGGAGAGAGCTCTGAAGATGGATGGATGGACAGACAAAAAGACAGACAAATGGTACAGTGAGAGAATTGTAAAAACCCATCAGTTGAGTAACTTGCTTGGTTCAAATGACCCCTCAAAATGAATCAAGAATCTGTATCCTGAGTCAGAGTTGCCCTCCCCTGAAGATAAAACAAATGTAATTTTATGAATGAGCAATGAGAGACTGGAGTAGGGACAAAAGGAAGAGAGACAATCAGAAGAGAATTAAGGACATAGAGTCCCAGATGTTAAAACAAAATAACTGGATTCCTGGTGGATAAGTCTGTTTTCCCCTTCCCTCCAACTGTAGCCACTAAGAAGGAGCACACGTTAGGAAGACTGGGTTTTTTTTTAAAGGCAGAGAGAAATTTAACTGAGCTAAATCCAGCATAAAGATAATTCACTTTCGGTTTTCAATAAACAGCAAGTTTCAAAGAGGTCAAAGGCAGATCATTCCAAAATGACAATCACGTGGGTCTAGTTATTCCATAACATGCACAGTCAAGCTGGTCATGTTGTGCACGCCTGTAATCCCAGCACTCAGGGAGGCCAAGGCAGGAGGAGGACTGTGAGCTTGAGCCCAGCCCAGGCAATGAGTAACTTAGCAAGATACTGTCTCAGAATAAAGAAGGGCTGAGGGTGTAGCTCAGGATGAAGGTTCTGGGTTCAACACACAGTTAACTGGAAAGATATTTAAACTCTGAATGAGGAAGGTGCAGAACACACTTCTCAGTGGGGTATGTTAGAGATACATTCTGGCAGAGACTCCATGCTCCGAGCTTAGCCATTTAAGGGTGTCCCTGTGAACCAATCAGCAGATACAAGTAAGAAGACCCCCCCAAATCAGGAAGGGGATGCTGCTTCGGGAGGAAAAGTCCTCCTGTTAATAGATCCATTTCAAAGAAGAGGAGCCAAAGTGCACCCACTCTTCTCCATTTGGGTTCATTCCCATCTTTCTCCCAACAACCCATCTCCAGCCCCACTCAGCCTCAGAATACTCCGGGCTCCACGCTTCTCCTGGACAGGGCCACAGTCAGCGCCCCGTTGGACTGGGAAGGATGGACCCCCTCAAGAGAGCCTCATATTTCTTCTGTGTTCTTAAAGACAACATGAGAACCATCAATGACCTCTTTCTCTAAGCCTCAGTTTCCTCGTCTGTGACATGGGGCAGTGGAATGTAAAGATCAAAGACACGTAACAGACTTAGCACAACCTACAAACAATAACTCCTCAATCCGTGCTAAGTGCTCTTGTTATTCTTCAGTATAGAAAAAAAGAAAAGTACTTTGATCAATAAAATTGACGGAGGGCTGGGGATTTAGCTCAGTGGTTAGAGTGCTTGCCTTCCAAGCACAAGGCCCTGAAGTTCGATTCCCGGCACCAAAAAAATAAAATAAAATAAAATAAAATAAAATTGACGGAGTGAAAAAATTGCTAACACCTGGTGTTAAAGAGTCTCCCTCGCCAGTGGGTGGGAAGGCAACTGGCCAGAGCCTTCCTGAGAAGCCTTCAGCAGTACAGAGCAACAGCCTAAAAAGGCTGCACCCGTAACCCCAGGGCCCCGGGCTGGGACATAAAAAAAATGCAGGAAGATGCCAGGAAGGCAGGCTGCAGCACCACTAACATGCATCACTGACGTCCTAGCAATACTCCAACACCTGAAACACAGATAACAGACAGCGGGGAAAATAGCTAAAAAAACAACAGAAAGAAACCTCCACATTAATTATGAGTTGTTTCTGCAGCCATAATTACAATATGATCATTTAGAAACTAAAACTTGTAGCCAAAATCATGGGATTTTTTTCCATGTTAAAATATGTTTAAAATCGTATACATCCACATAGTTAAATTATGTATGTGCATTTGCATGTGGATAAATACTGGGAGGAAACCACAACAGATGCAGCAGATCCTACAAGTGTTTACTATACATAAATATATTACACATTTTCAGATAGTGAAATTACAGGCTAAGTTTTATCTGTTAAAGATCTATATAAAGAATTTGTTGACTTTGATATCAGGAAAACAGTTACTAAAACATCGGTAGAGTGTGTATGAGATGGAGAGGGACAGCAGCAGAGAGATGTCCACTTCCATGAAACTAATGGGACTCACTTCACGGCCGGTGCTGGAACATAGATAAGGAAGGAAAGAACAGTTGGTGTAGTTGGACTACACCAACTCTATAGTCATTTCCTTCAAGGCCCGGCACAAAGGCATTGCCCATTTTCATGTACCAACACCCTCCCCATCAAAGCTGCTCAAACCTCAAACCACATTTACATGCATTAGCAACGCAGCACCCTGTAGCACTGTGGTTTCCTTAGCAACCTTATCTGAGTCTTCTTGGATTGCAGCTACAGATCAAAAAGTCCAGGTGCTCCAACGTCGCTGATGATCTAGAGTGGCAGACCCTGGTAGAAGGCTCATTTGCTAAGAAAGATAATCTAATTAATTTGTTCACAACCTCATTCCACAACAGATTTGAGAACAGAGTCTTAAGACATTTGCCATTTAAGTTCTAAACTGTCTGACTTTCATATTGCCAAACTTTAATTTTAGCATCATATAAATGTAATCTTTTTCACTAAGTGAAAGAAAAAAGGAAATTACACGTAAGACTTTAATTTTGCTAACCAAAACCAATGTTTAAATATTTACCTGCTCTTGCCACCTCCAGTTCCCTGAGCGGCCTGGGGGGACAGGTCTAGAGCTAATTCTAACAGGAAATGTCACACTGAAAAACAACTCTTCAGGGGCAACGAGGAATGCTTTGAAATCTGGACACCACAGACCAAATATTTTCAAGAAACCAGCAGAAAAATTTGAAGGGGATGAAGATAACTTCATCATCCATTTCTGAGTCTCTTTTAAGAGGACTTAAAACACTTTACGGATCTTGTGTCTACCTACCCCTACGTCATTTTTCTAAGAAAATGTCCAGCTAGGTGAACTGAATGAAGTTAGGCATGTCATGCACCATAACACTCATCCGTAAACATTTACTAGGGGCCTATTTCATACTTGGCATTGATGAGTCTTGGTACCAAAGGTGGAAAAGGCATTCCTGACATGGAGACCTCTCAGGTTAGTAGGTCAAAACACATTTTTCAGTCTATGGAACAAAATACGTAGGTTCCCACACATATGTGGTGGCTAGTCCTGTCTTCCTGACTGTCCCCAACTGCAATAATTTCTAGACGAACAGAAACTGTTCTTCCCTGTACGAATCAAAGTGATGCTGATCTTAGGACAGCTACAACAAGGAGTGTTCACTGTGGCAGCCCCAGCTTACTGCGCACAGAACTGGCCAGCCCAGCTATGCACCAGATAAACCACCAAGGCCTTGGCTGTCTGTCAAACTACTTGCCCTACGTCTCAGCTTCTTAGTCAAAGCTCAGCACAATTTTCAATTCTAAGCCCAAATCTTTGACACAAACTCTGAACCAGGAGTTCCCAGAAAGCAAAAATGACCATAACCATATTATTATTTAGTATTTAATCTCTCAATGTGGTGACAGCAATGATCTTGGCTGTTTCTAGCTAGAAAGTTTACTGACTTTGATCCTCTTTCAGGGAGACAATGGTGTCTTCAGGAGTTGCAAATACAAACAAATCCCCTTTGTTTCTCCTGTATTCTTCCCCTTTCCTCCACTGTAAACATGTCTATTTACAAAAAAAACTCCTTAAAATAAAATATACCTATTAAGAATTTCTTAAAAACTGTGTGTAACTCATGGCAGTCCTGAGCCATGTGGAAACACTTGTCCAGGCCCCTTCCAGAAACAGGTATCGATTTTCTTTGTATTTTATTCCGTTCTTTCCAGTGGCCATTGTCAAGGCTGGGCTCACAAGCTTTGTCCTTTATTCATGGCTGTTCTCATCTATCTTGAACCAATTACATATTAAACCACTCATGACCTGGAGAATGTGTAATAATGAATACAGCGGACATCTAATCAGCATCTTTATAAATAAAATGACCAGACACCAGGAGATCACAAAAACATCTCCTAAAAATATTTTTCTGTGGCACAAAGGATAAATCCTGGGTTTCTCTAATTATCTTTGGATAAGGCATCTCTTACACATCTGCTGACTTTTAAAGCAGTTCAAATTCCTAGTTTCATAATTCAGACCACCTGCAAGTAATCTAATGACAGGATTCCTCAAAATTTAACTTATTACTGAGAAAATAGGATGTGATATAATATAAATTTTGATGTGATAAAAATGGGCGTCTAATGTGCTGTAAAAGACTAAAAGTCTGAGTTTTATGTCTCCCATATAGAATAAAGACGTTCAAAAGCTCTCAGTACCTTGAGGGAAAATTTATATCATTTATTTTTCACTAAATAAAAATGTTGTCTAACCTACTGGATCATAGCTAACAGCCATTTTTCTTGTGGTTAAAAAAAAGTGTACATCATTTCCTGGAGATTCATACCCCAGAAAGGCACCAGGCCTCTGTCCCAAAGCTGGTAGGAAATACAGTGTTAGTCCCCAAGTAGGTCCTCGCCACTACCTACCTCCTCCCTCATCTCAGGCCTTCTGAATACTAGAAGAAAAGGCCACCCCAGCTATGGACCAGGGGATGTTTCAATGCAAGGTAAGTGAGAAAGCAGGAGTCAGCAGCCACAGGCTGTGGGTATGTCACGAATTAAAAAACACCGTATTTATCCAACACCCTTGTGGGCCATGTCTGCAGGCCGTGTCTGTATTCGTAAGTGATGAGTTACAAACAGAGCCACCCTCAAGGAGCTTCAACAATATCCGGCCTCCATGAGAAGGTCCCCAAGGAAGAATGTTTCATGATTTAACCTTTTCTGAAAAACCTACCTTTTTGTGAGCAACCCGGCATTCTTCCTAAGGTTTCAGAAAATAATAGTAATAATTACAATAATAACCACTTCTATTTGGACTAAATTCTAAATCGGGAGTGGGCAAATTATACCCAGGAGGCCCAATCTGGCCCGCTGCCTATCTTTGTAAACAAAGTTTTACTGAAACATAGCCAACCTCACCCATTCTCCTATTATCTATGGCTGCTTTCTTTGTATGATACAGTTTAGTAGCTGCAACAGAGAGGTTATGGCCCTTGAAGCCTAAAATCTTTAACTATGTGGACTTTTACAGAAGAAGTTTCACTAATGGTACAAAGCACTGAGGCCTGTAAGAAGAGGCAGATCGTTACCAGCAGGAAGCCCCACCCCAGCACTGTGGCGGACCAGGGAGTCAGGGGCTGCCTGGTGGGAGCTGTGCTTTCTGCCCAGCTTTCCTGACTGTCACGTGACCCAGTGAGCCCCAGCACCTCTGAATAGACAAGCGGGCATCGGCACCTCCTCTGCAAGGCTGCCAGGAGGTCAGATGAGATGGCATCTACAAAAGGTCCCTCGCCCCGCCTGACATCCCTCAAGGTGCTGTCTGAGGGCAATGACCCTGACCAGCCTAGTTACTCAGAAAGAAGGTACACAGCACGTGAGCACTGTGGTGCTCATCCCCAGCACTGCGACCCTAAGGGATCACAGACTCAGAGCACTGCAACGTGCAAGGCTCTGTCTCTGTGAAGTCACGGAACGAGGAAAGGTCAGAGCTTGGTGTGCTGGTTCCCGGGGTAAACACTGGGAGCTACTTCAGGCTGGATTCTTTCCATATGGCATGTGAGGCAGCCTAATGGACACGGAAAAGACCAAGGGCTCAGCCACTCAGAACCGGCCTACAAACACCGTGTGGTATCTTTTCAAAAGACAGCGCCTGGAACAGGGTATCCCCAGCCTGGCCAAACCACACGCAGGCCAGCTGAGCTCCGAAGAGCTTCTGTTTTGAAGGGCTGTGAATCACGCTCCCGCTGCTTTATGCTGCTAGGACCTGACTCCGGTCCCAATACACAACAGTGACAAGCGCCAGCTCATCAGAGTACAAAGCAACACAGGCCCTGACACAGTCAAGTTCTGAGCACGGGCCTGCCAAGGTGCTCACCCCTTCTCACCCACCACTGTCTCCCCGCTTCACCTCACCCTCTCCAACGTCTGCACACAAAGCCACACGCAGCCTTCCCCCTCGGTGATCATGGCACGTACCAGTGTCAAGGCCACTGATCCTAAAACACAAATCCCATGAGGTGGGCAGGGCAGAGTCTGGTGTCACTTTCACAGCTGGGGAAACTGAGGTGCAGAAAGGTAGTATGGCCAGGCGCCAAAGGTTAGGCCCATCTGCCTACACAGCTCCACATTCACACCTGGGGCCCTGTAAACATCCGCAGGTAACTGAGGTATTTGATTAACAACTCTGTAAGTCTAGACTCAAATGCCAAGTCCTCAATTCCAGTCCTGCTGACCCAGCACACCAGTTCTCTCTCTGTGTCTCAATTCATTCATCACTGAAATGGAAATAATAAAAACCTCTCTCACAGGGCTGCTGGGAGGCTTAAAGGAGTTAATATATTCTACGAGTTCAGAACAGTGCTCGGCACAAAGAAACTACTTACAAAATCTTGGCTTCTATTTTTTGCTAATTAAATACAGTATACCTGACTTACACCCAAACCTTTGGGCCATTTTTTTGCCTTCCCACTCACACAGTCATTTTACAAACAGAGATTACACCAATTTTTAAAATTATGACCTAGAAAAGGCCACCTCCTGAGATGTCATGAAGGCCTCAGCCAACAACAGCCTTTTTCAGAAGGACATCTGGCTTTAGCCGATAACACACCAGAGGAAGACGACAGCAAGAGCTGGTCACATGTGGAGGTCTAAAACCCACCCTGGAGGAAGCCTACTAGGGGGCAGGTCGTCAGCACTCCCAAG
>PVJO010022383.1:0-28172 GCA_004026905.1 Hystrix cristata | reverse complement strand
CTTTCTTTCTTTCTTTCTTTCTTTCTTTCTTTCTTTCTTTCTTTCTTTCTTTCTTTCTTTCTTTCTTTCTTTCTTTCTTTCTTTCTAAGTCAGAGTCTGGCTGTGTAGTCCAGGCTGGTCTTGAACTCACTAAGAAGTCCAGGCTGGCCTCGAACTCGTGGCAATCCTCCTGCCTCAGCCTCCCGAGTGCTGGGATGACAGGCGTGCGCCACCACACCCCCTCAACTCCCAGGACCCATTTTATAGCAGTGCCTATTTGACAGGGCTGTTGTGAGAATTAAATGTGATCATTTACAAAAAACAGTCGGTGCCTGGCACATAGTAGCCATCCAGGAAACCTGTCATGTTCACGTAACGACGAGAGAAATGGAGGGACCAAGTGCATAAATAACTGATCCAGTCTAATCCAGTCAGTAACTTAGCGGTCAGAACCAAAATACAAGCAAGGGGAATCTGGAGTCAGGGTGAGAATCTCCCGCGCTTTGAGGCTTCCCACATAATACTGGGTGTTTTATCTGTCCCCTAATTATAAAAGTAACACCTGCTCAATTGCAAAAATACTCAGAACTTATCAAAGAGATCTCTCTTAATCTCACCCCAAAGACACTTAGTATTTGAGGGGGAAACCGGGAATTGAACTCAGGGCCTGTGCACTGACTTACATTCCTAGCTCCCGTTTTATTTATTTATTTATTTATTTATTTATTTACTTTTGAATTTTGAGACAGTATCTCACTAAAGTGCTAAATTGTGCAGGCAGAGCTCGAATTTGTTATCCTCTCGCCTCAGTCTCTCAGAGTGCTGGGATTACAGGTGTGCACCCCCACGGCTGACTAAGACAATATCTTCATGGATAAATACGTGTTTTTGTTTTTAAAATAGGATCATATAATGCAGAAATGGGTCTTGTTGTTTTGCTCTGGCTGGCCTTGAACTCCTGGGCTCAAGCAATGTTCCTGTCTCAGACTCCAGAGTACTTGGGTTACAGGAGCAGGCCCTAGCCCATCTTATTTATTTTTTTTTTTTGGAGGTGCTGGGGATGGAACCTGAGGGCTCTTGAGCTCTCTAGCACTGAGCTACACTTCAGCCCCTATTATTTTTTTTTCCAGGCAGCTATGATCAGTCACTGGGCAAAGCAGGATCACAACCTTATTTCCCTGGATTTTTCCGCACTGCAATCACCACTCAGGCTTCGGTTTCCTCACTTGCAAAATGGAGCCAGAGTTAATACATATCTCAAAGAGAGGGGTCCAGGCGTGGTGGTGCATGCCTGTTATCCTAGCACTCAGGAGACTGAGGCAGGAGGATGCCGTGAGTACAAGGTCAGCCCCTGGGCTGTATAGTGAGACCCTGTTTCAAAGACCCTCCCCACCAAAAAAAAAAGAAAAGATAGAAAGTGGTTGTTGTCAACCTTAGAGTGAACTGACCCGCCCCTCGCCCAGGTCCCTTGGCTGTTCGGAGTACAGGACCACAAGGCCATCCCCTCGGTCACCTTCGCCTGGGGAGAGATGAACTCTCCACCCAGGGGATTCAGAGCCAGCTCATGGTCACGTGCCACCCGCACCCCGTGTCCCGAATTCTCAGCCTGCCACCGTGCGCCAACAGGAGAGCTGTTTGAGACTCACGAGAGCCCTTTTACGCTTGGGGAAACTGAGGCTGGGAGCAGCAAGGCCTGCCCAGGGTCACTGCGCCTCCCTCTGCAGCCCGGGACGGCATGGTCACCCCCCCATCCGTGACCCAGTACCCTTTCCCCTGCTCTGTCTCCTTTGCAACTCTCTTGGGGACAGTGCGTTGCTTCTTGTGCAAGTTCAGATGTCCGGAACTTCCACCTACTTTTCCAATTTTATTTCTCCCCTCTGGGTTCGGGCTGGCTTCTATTCCTCTGGGGAGAGAGGGCTGTTACGTCTACTGGGAACCTTTTTTTTTTTTTTTTTTTTTTGTCTTGGGGATTGAACTTGACAGGGTCTTGCTAAATTGCCCGAACTGGGCTCAAAGTCGGAATCCTCCTGCCTCGGCCTTCCAGAGTGCTGGGATCACAGAAGGGCGCCACCACTCCAGGTACACTGGGAACCTCTCTAGAGCCACAATCAAGGAGGGAGCGATGTACGCCCCGGCCCTTCACCTGAGCTTCCTGGCTTAAATTCTGGAACTGCACGGCCTGGTACAGTAACAGCTGGCCGCTGCTTCATGGGAGTGTAAAGTAAAATTCCAGCCCCTGCATAGCACTACGGTAGTACAGTACCGGTGCCCATTAGGACAGGTGGCTCATCGCTGACTTGCCAGATGACACAGATATGGAACAGAACCATCATGGAAAGCTTCCCTGGAGGACCCTGCTCAGAGGCAGCCCTGGAGATCTGGGAGTGACGTCATAGCTTTCCCCCTTCGGTTCCCGGATGGAACTCAGGGCTTTGAGAATGCTAACCCTGAGCTGTGCCTTGAGCTCCACCTCCAGCCCCTGTTTTGTAGATGAGACCACTGAAGGCCAGAAAGATCACTCTCGAGGTCACCCAGTGAGGGCTGGGACAAAAGCCCAGAGTCCCATGCCTGGCGTGGTGGCACACACCTGTCATCCCATCATTCTGGGAGATCGAGGCAGGAGGATCGCAACTTCAACCCCAGCCTGGGCAATTTGGAGATTTAGCAAGGCCCTGTCTCAAAATAGAAAATAAAAAGCGGCTCAGGGTATAGCTCAGTGCAAAGGCCCTGGATTCATCCGCAGTGTCTGTTAAAGAACAAAACAAAACAAAAGCCAATCAAAGAGCCAAAAAACCAAAACCAAAACCCCAGAGTCGCCGGTGGCTAGGGACAACTGGCAGAGTATGGTTCAGTCTGTCCACCCCCCTTTCCTTAGACGCAGGCAAGATGAGGTCATTTCAGAATATGCGTGTTGTAAGTACTTAAGTCTACGAGCACCATGCACGTCTATGTGTGTGTCATGTTAGTAAGGCCCAGAGGCAGCGCTGGGTGCCGCCGAGCGGTTAAGCATTTGCCCAAGGCCCTGGGTTCCACCCCCACCACTGCAAAAAGCAAAAGAAGCCGGGCATAGTGGCACACACCTGTCTTCCCAGCACTCAGGAGGGTCGCCGCGAGTTCCAGGCCAGCTGGCCTAAATGGTGAGTTCCAGGCCGGCCTGAACTACACAGTAAGACTGTGTCTCAAAAAACCAAACCAAGCAAAAAGACTGCATCGACTACGTGTGATACTGCACACTTGTAATCCCAGCATTCTGGGAGCGGAGGCAAGAGGATTGAACGTTTGAGCCCAGCCTGGGCAGTTTAGTGATTTAGCAAGATCTCGTCTCAAAAATAAAAAGGAGTAGGGATATAGCACAAGGTGAAGGAAGGTCCCAGGTTCAATCCACAGTACTGAACACAGAACAAAACAACCAAAAAAGGAACAAACGAAAGTCTGCATATCTGGGGCTGGGGGATGTAGAGCACTTGTCTAGCATGCACAAGGTCCTGGCTTCTATCCCCATCAAGGGAAAAAAAGTACTGGCTGGACACTAGGGCGGAGGGCTGTAAGCCCAGTTACTGGGGAGGCTGAGGCAGGAGGGTCACAAGTTTGAGGACAGCCTGGGCAATTTAGCAAGATCCTGTCCCCAAGTAAAAGTAAACTAAAATAAAATATAATATAATAAAGTAAAAAAGGACTGGGGCAGATGTAGCTCAGAGAGCAAGGAGAGTGGTTGCCTAGCGCGCCGGAAGGCTTGGGTTCCAACTCCAGTACCAGGGGGAAAAAAAAAAAAGACTGCATAATCTGATTTTTTTCTTTTCTTCTCTTTTCTTTTTTAAAGACAAGCTCTCACTATGTAGTTCAGGCTGGTCTTGAACTTACTATGTAACCCAGGCTGGACTCAAACCTGCGGAGACACTACTGCCGCAGCCTCCCAAGTGCTGAGATTACAGAGGTGCACCAGGCTAGAACTTCTTTTTTTTTTGGTGCTGGGGATCAAACTCAGGGCCTTGTGCTTGTGAGCAGTCTGAACTTCTGCGTGACAGCTGGAGCCCCTGTCGCAGGACCTGGCCTGGGTTGAGAACTGCCCAAGCTGAGCTCCATCGATTCGCCATTCCCCTCTCCTGAGGAGGGCCAGGGCCTGCTGCCCCCCAGACCCCGGCCAGCTCCACAAGAGGGAGTCACAGTCTCAGTATGGGTGGAATGAAACCACGGCAGCCAGTACGGTCCTTGAAAGCCTCGGTTTAATTGGTGACAAGATTGAAGACTGATTCTCGATCGAGGGACCGACGGATCAATGGTGGAAGTGGGGACACAGGTGCAGCTCACGGGACCCCGACCCACCCCGGGGAGGAGCCCTGTTTGGGGCCCGCCTGGCCGGAGCCGGCTTCCAGGGAAGGTATAGGGGGCCGGCTCTGCTCTGCTGGAACCTGTGATGTTACAATGTCCCCCACACCGTGGTGAGCCCCCTTTCCCGGGACTACGGCACAGTCTGTATAATACAGCAGGGATCGGCTTCTCCCTCGGAGACCCCTCCCCACCTTCCCAACAGGGCGGCCAGGGAAGGGCAAGTTTATGTTCCCTTTTTGCCTCTGGAGAATAATTTACAAACCAACCTTACAGTATGTACAAAAAGGAAAAAGAAAAGAAAGGGAAAGAAAAAGGCCCATTCCGGTCATCGGCTGGGACAGAAACTACTTTTGCTACAAAAATGAACCCTGTACAGCAGTATGGGGGGGGACAGACAAACGGACAGCTGGCTGGAGGAAGTGGAGGCTACAGTACCATGTGCTCAGTATCAGGGGAAGGAAATAGATGACAGGTCTCTGCCCGGCCCAGGTGCAGAAACAGATTGAGGGGTACAGGGAGGGGAAGGGGGTCCTTTCCATGCCAACGGTCCCCCATGGCTTGGAGAAGATGGCCTTCATCCGTCTGTCGTATTGCTCGGGGACTAGCTGGGGACAGGGGTGGGGAGGGAAGGGTTGCCCAGGAATAGGGGATACGGGTGTACTCCGTTATTGCTTCCTCCTAGGGCAAACAGGTGGGGGCGAGGTGGGAGTCGGGACGGGGGTCAGGAGGACGCTAGGGGTGCGTGGACACCAGGGATGGGGACTCTGGGCCTGGCTCCACCGCACCCAAGGTGCAGGTGGGAGCCACTGCGACCCCGTCTCCTCTGGCCACCGGGTCATTAAGGCAGAAACAAGAGGAGAAAAAGCAGGAAGGTGGGGAGGCGGGTGCGCGCACACATGTGCGATCGGGGTCGCTTCCTCCAATGCAAATTGAAATACTGGAAGTGAACCCCGAGGGGCCTGGGGAGGGAGGTGGCTGGCCGAGGGGATCAGGCCCCTCTTCGGTCTCGGGCCTGGTTCTGGCCGGTGCCCTGGCAACTACCGCTCCCTGGATCCTCAAGCATGCAGCTCCACCGACCCCCTGATATGGCTGGGGTTGTGCAAAAATGAGGCGGAAGACTTCGTGGGGATGGGGGTTAGCGGCTTCCGCAGCGAACCCCTGCCCCGCCGCCCTGCCCGGGATGGCTATTCCGGCTGGGTGCTGGAGCCCCCCAAACCTCAGAAGGCAAGCCTGCAACGAGGCCCCCATCTGTGTTTGGGTCCAAATGAGGAAGCCCAGTGGCCGGAAGACGAAGGCTGCGATTTGGAGGGTGGGGAGAAGGGTCTGGAGGCGTAAAATGGGGAACCAGGAATTGGGGTGTGGGGGGGCATCTACAGTTGCTGTGTTTCATCCTTTTTTTTTTTTTTTCTTATTTTTGTTCTTTTTCTAAAAATGTTACAATTAAAATTCAAAAAATAAAATCCATTCTGGGCCCTTGACCCCTTGCTCCCCTGCCCCCACCTCCAAAAAAAGGCCCCATGGGTGGGGGCGGGGGGAAAGGGGAAAAAAAGAAAAGAGAAAAAGCCCCACTTTTCTGTTTTCTTTTTTCTCAAGAGGGCCAAGAGTCTCTGAGGCAGCAGAGGAGGTGGTCGGTAGGGGGTAGGGGACACCGGCATGGCGGTGAGCCGGCTGCAGCTTAGGGAGGGTCCCCGCCTGACTCCGGCCCGCCCGGAGCCAGGAGGATGGCCGGGTCCTCCCCCGACCCCCCTGGCGTCCCCGCACAGGCGCAGCAAGCCCTCTTGGCAGCCTGATGGTCTCTTTGGGCCCCCACCTCGGCCGCCGTGGAGGGGAGGCCCGGGAGGCCCGGGGACTCCTCTGGTGTGGACCGGGTCCTCAAGGCAGGCGGAAGGGGGCTTTCCAAGGACAGGTCACAGCTTCCAGCGTCCATGGATTCCTCCTGTGCCGCGGGGGCAACGCGTGCCAAGGCCAAACCCGGTGGTAAATGCCCTGCCTCAGCCTCCTGGCCCTCGACCTTGACCAGTTCCTCGGATGATCCCCGAGCTTCCAAGGCATCCTGGGCCAGGGACGCCTCCTCCTCCTCTTCCTCCTCCAGCGTCAGCTCAAACTGGAACTTATCAGGCGGGGCTGGGCGGCCTGGCCCCCCCGGCTCCTCCTCAGGTGGTGGCGACGGACTCTGTCGGATGGCACTGTAGTACCAGTCCCGGTTGTCTTCCAGGGTGTCCAAGATGTCTTGCGCGTCGGGGTGGACCAGGTCCGCCCACGTCTCCCACAGCGGGTGCACGATGTAGTCAATGAAACCCACCTAGGGCAGAGGGGAGGAGGTCTTGACGCGTGGCCAGGTGTGGGTGGCACCTCCAAGCAGCCCTGTGCCCAGCTGCACTCCTGGAATCCCCACCTTCTAAAAGGCCAAGGCAGCAGGACTACAAGTTCAAATCCCACCTGAGCAGCTTCGTAAGACCTTGTCTCAAATTAAAAAATAAAGGGCGTTGGGGATTTAGCTCAAAGGGGTTGGGGATTTAGCTAGGCAATCACAAGGCCCTGAGTTCGATCCCCAGCACCAATAAATAAATAAATAAATAAATAAATAAATAAATAAATAAATAGTAAGTGCTGGGCATGGTGGTGCATGCCTGTAATCCCAGCACTTGGGAGACTGAGGCAGGAAGAACACTGTGAGCCCAAGACCAGCCTGAACTACATAGCAAGACTCTGTCTCTCAATGAATAAATAAACAAACAAGCTGGGGATGTAGCTCTGTGGTAGAATGTCCTTGGGTTTGGTCCCTCATGCCACAAAAATAAATAAATAAATGGGAACACTTCTGTATAAATATCAATTGAGGATTTGTTAGAAAAAAATCATGGCATGTCATAGACATTTATTAAGGCATTTTTGCAACAAACAGAAACTAGGAACTTCGTGGTGCACTGCTGTGTGATACTCTTAATATCTTCCCCTCTGCCAAGTGGCAGAACCTTGATTTTTCTTGTGAGAGCAGCATGTTCAACTCAAAACTACATTTCCCAGCAACCTTTGCAAAGAGACTGTGGCCACATGACTGACTATGGTGGCAAGAGCCTGGGGACTGCCTCTGCCTGCAAAGGCTTTCTCTCGTGGAATGAAGCCAAAATGGACGGAGCTTTGGCCTTATCTGTGACCAGAAGAGGAATTCCTCTCACACTTCTGGTGGCAGAAAAGAAACATCAAATGCCCACCAGGGTGCTTGTCAACAACCTGCTATCTCTATGCCAGATCTCCAGTTTTTAGAGTTTATTTAAATGAGAGAAAAATTGCTTTCTCTTGTTTAAGTCACTGTGAATCTGTCTCTCTTTTTTTTTTTTCTTGTGACATGATCTCATGTAGTTTAGGCTGGCCTTGAACTCACTAGGTCACTCCGGCTGTCTTCAAACTCACTGCAATCCTCCTGCCTCAGTCTCCCAAATGCTGAGATGACAGGCATGTGCCACCACGCCCAGCAGTACTGTGAATTTCTAACTGCTAAACACCTACAGATCCATTAACAGGAAAACAACTAAATAAATCATTATCTAGCTATATCTTTGGAATACTATACAGAAGTGAAAAAAGATGAACTAAATCTATGTGTAGTGACTTGGAAAGATCTCCAAGTCTCTGTTGGGAAGAAAAAACAAACTGTATGAAAACAGATGTGCGAGCCAGTCAGGTGCGTGCACAGGTGTGTGCACACCTGTAAGTCTAGCACGCTGGGAGGGTGAGACAGGATGATTCCAAACTTGAGCCCAGCCTGGATACTATTTATTTAGCAACACTTTGTCTCAAAAATAAAAAGTCTCAGTTTTGGAGATTTAGCTCAATTGGTAGAGCACTTGCCTAACAAGTGCAAGGCCCTGAGTTTGATCCCCAGCAATGCCTCCCCCCAAAAAGTCTCTAAAACAAATATTAAAAAGGGCTGGGGATGTAGCTCAGTGCAGGAAAGGCCCTGGGTTCCATTCTCAGTGCTAAAAACAAACACAAAGAAACCCTTGACATTATAGACAGCAGACAGCAGCTCCGGGGCCCCTTCTATCACCACCTGGCCTGTACCTGCGATTTCTCCACGGAGGCAGTGTGCTTGTCGCACATGGGGCTGATCTCCATGCCTCGCTCGCGTTCACGGTCACCCTGCTGGAAGAACTCGGCCATGATGCGGTCTGTCCACTGGCGGTACAGCTCCAGCGGCTTGGTGGGGTTGCTGAGGTCCGCGCAGTGCACCATGTTCCGAAGGACCTGCAGGGGACCCAGGGGACCGTCAAGGCTGTCCCTGTTCGGGCCTGGTACCTGGGGCTTACTTACCCCCCACCTGGTGGGGAGGAGGAGGGACAGAGGAAGTAGAGCGGAGAGGTGTGGGGCAATGGAAAGAGGTGGAAAATGGCAGGAGGAGGGACGGGTGGGACGAGAGGGGAGTGGAGAGGTGACAGGGGAAGATGAAAAGAGGAAAGGGGCACTTGGGGGCCACAGGAGGAACTGGGGGAGAGGAGATGAAATGGGGGAGATGAGAGATGGGACGGAAAAGGAAGATGGGGAGGGGACAGGGACGGGCCACGTGGAGACAGGGGCTGAGGAAGAGACAGCTGCCCGGACTGAAGGGGGAGGGAAAGACCTCCCCTAACGTGGCAGGTGGGTGGGGCACCTGGATGCGGTCAGAGTAGTTGTCCAGCAAGAGAACCCCCGAGCTCGTCACTTTCTTAGTCTCCACCATGGTCTTCAGGTCAGCCAGGAGGGTCATGTGCTTGGACATGTCTGTGGCCAGCACCTGTGGGCAAGGGGGCATCACAGCCTGTTGTAACCACCCGGGCCCAGCAGAATCTGCCAGTCCCCTCTGGTCTCAGGAGGTTCCCCGGGGATGGGACCAGCCCCTCGGCCAAAGCCCGCCCACCATGTCGATGACCATCTTGCGCAGGCTCTGCCGCTGGCGCTTGCTGAGGTTCTGGAAGATGTCACAGTTCTCTTCCTGCAGCAGCTTGAAGCCCACGGCCAGGTGGTGGTTCTCGAGCACCGACTCATCATTGTACATGAGCGCCAGCTCCGAGTCTGCAGGCCGGCAGGGCCGGGAGGTCAGAGCAAGGAATCTCATCCACCGCCCGGCCCCTGGCCGGCCCCCAGGCCTGCTGGCTCCGCCTCCGGCCTTCTAGGCCCCGCCCCCAGCCGGGCCGGCCCCGCCCCCAGCCTGATTGGCAGACGTCTGCCTGGCTCCCCGCCTCCAGCCTGCCCACACCCCCCAGGCCCGAGCCTGCAGGCTCCGCCTCAGACTGACCCCGCCCCAAGAAGGACCACTCACTCGTATTGATGAGGAATTGGTTGGAGACCCCAGGGTGGTCCACGTCGTGGATGGCAGCTGCGAAGAGGGCTGCGAGAATCTCCAGGTCCGTGAACACCGCCTGCGGGCAGAGACGGGACGGGAGAGCCAGGTAGAGGGGACTGAGTCAGAGAGAGACGCAGGTCGGAGAGCGGCGGGGCACACGCGAGGGTTGGGCGCTCACGTCCAGGGCAGGCGTGGCCAGCAGCACGTGGGTGGACTGCAGCACGTCGGCCGCGTGCAGGCTGTTGTGGTAAGCCACGTCGGCGTGGTAGTGGTCCTCCAGGGTCAGCATGTACGTCACCATCGTGTCCACAGGGATGCGGAATTTCTTCAGTAAGTCTCGTTCCTGGGGGCCACAAGGGCAGAGCGGTGACCCCGCTGGCCCTCAGCGCCCCACCCTGCCCCCCTCACAGCTCGGCCCATGCCCTGCTGCCCCCTCACCTGGAATATTGTGTACATGATACAGCTCAGCGAGCGGCCTCCGGCATAGTCTGACACACAGAAGATGTTCAGGCCCCACTTGCTTAAATTCTCCAATTCCTGGTTGAGCCAGAGGTCAGAGGTCAGACCCTCAGGACACTTTTGGACCGAACCCAGGGCCCACACAATAAGCTGCATTGCCCCAGCCAATTTTTCATTTCCTTATATTGAGACAGGATCTCACTGTTGCTAAATTGCCCAGGCTGGGCTCGAACTTGCCATTCTCCTGCCTCAGCCTCGAGCTACTCTTCTGAGCATTTATTATCCACCAGACACTTGATTTCTTTTGGCAGGTGAGGGACCTAAGGTTTGAAGAAGCGGCTTGGAGAAGTGATATGGCTTCTCCAAGATCCTGAGTTGGCTCACGAGTGGCAAAGCTGGGAGAGGACCCAGCTCAGCCTCTAAACCAAACTGCTCTTGAGCATTCTACCCTGGATGGGCCCGGTGGGGAGGGAACTGGTTTATCTTCCATATCTCCCTAGAATCCAGAACAATGGGGGGCACACAGTAGATGCTCAATAAACCTAGGGTGGCAGGCACCCTCTGGTGGCATCCAGGAAGGTGAGCACTGAGGGTTCACCACAGTCCCGCCCCTGCCCAGCCCCCACCCACTTGGGCCAGGAGCTCCTCCTGATCCGTCTTCACCCCAAAGCGGGGGATGCTGGAGTTGTTCAGGCTGCTGCTGTGCGACAGTCTCTTCACTCCCATGATGTGTGACATGGGCTGCAGGTGGGGCACAGAGGGCGGGAGCTGCTGGGAGGGTCTCTGTCGGGGTGCTTCCTGGGCCTCTCGCTCTTTCATTGTGGGTGACGGGATCTCCACTTCATTCTGTTTGTCTACAGAGTTCGGGGTTGGGGGGACACGCATGAGCACCCCTCCCCAGGAGGCTCCTTGATCCCTCAGTTTCTCACAACGTCCTGGGAAGACTCACCCAAAAGGGTGAACACATTCTGAGTGGCACATGGATGGATGCTCTGCGGCTGGCAGCCAGAAGGGGCACTAGAGTTCTTGTGGGAAGTAGTGGGCAGGAGCAAGGAGCTTGGGGCCAGCCTCTGTCCCACTGCCACACTTGGTGGCGCAGTGGTGTGAGAAGTCAGGAACGGGGATGGGGACGCCAGGGAGGGTCGCTGCCTGCCCCAGATACTCAGAGACCCTTCATGGCTGGGGAAGGCAACACCAAGGCGGCCGAGAGGGCTAGTGGGAGCAGGCTTCACTGGCATGGGGGAGGGCAGGGAGTTCTCTGGCTCCATAGCCCCCCTTTGATACCAGCCTGCCTGGGGGCGGCCACAGAAGTCATCTCAAGAAGCCATTTCAAGCCAGGCCAGGGCCACCCATTATGACTTGGAATCACCAGTCAATGACAGGGTCTATTTAGGGGGTCATTTGCATGCCAAGCTGCCATTGGCTGAATTTTCAGAACACTGAGACACACAATACCCTCATTGGCGGGAGTATTTGAAACTCTAGGTCCTTTTATTTGAGCTTGTGTGGGGTGGGGTGTTGGAGGTGTGTGTGAATTGCGGGGTTTTGGGGGTTTGGTGATAAACTGTGAGAGTGAAATTATCCTGAGTGTTTGCGGGGGTATCTTTAGTTTGAGGACTTGGGTTCAGAAGTCTGGATAGGTTTGAGTTCCCCATAAATTTAAGGATTTGGGTGAACTTGGGGGTTATTCTCTACTGTATTGGGGTTCCGTGGGCTTAGGAAATTCTCCTGCCTTTGGGGAATCTCTTACAAGTTCTTTTTTTTTTTTTTTTATTTTTGAGACAGGTCTTGCTTTGCAGTTCCGGCCACCTTTGAACTTACTATGTAAGGCCAGGTTGGCCTCAAACTCACACGATCCTCCTGCCTCAGCCTCCCCAGTGCAGGGATTACAGGTGTGTGTCACCATGCCCAGTAGAGGCTTTCGGAAAATTTAGGATTTCTATTTGAATTTGGAGGTCTTTTGGGATCTGGATTTTAAGAGTTCCATTGGGCTTCTATGGAGTTTAGAGGGGCTTTTCAGCTTCAAGATATATTTGCTTAATTTTTTGGTGCTGGTGATCAAACTCGGGGCCTTGAACATGCTCACCACTGACCTACACCTCCAACCCCCAAGATATTCTTTTTTGGGGGGAGTGCTGGGGATCAAACTCAGGGTTTTGTGCTTCATAGGCAAGTGGTCTACCACTGAGCTAAATCTCCGACTCCTGAGACATTCTTAAAATTGGGTTCCAGAGAAGTTGGGGTCCCACTGGGTTTGGGTGTCTCGTGAGTGCAGGAGCTCTTCAGTGTGGTGGCTTTGACCTTTGGGGAGCTAAGGGGTTGGGGGTACTCCCCAGCCCTGGCATCCCCTCCCCACTACAGCCCTTCACTCACCCAGGAATGTCGTGGAAATGTACTCTGAGACCTGGTTTCCTGACCTGCTCATTTCCGACAGGTGTGTGAGCTCGCGGTTCAGCATCCTCTTGAACTAAGGTGAAGAAGCCAAGAAGGGAGGGATGATGGGGAATCACCGTGGCTGCAGGGTATGAGTGCCGGTCACCCCTTCCCAACAAACTCCTGAAGACCTCAGAAGTCCCTCCTATCTCAGCTCAGAGCCCCTACCAGGCTGCTAGAGAGGAGGGGTCGGCCCCTCCTCTCCTCCAGGTCAGAATGGGGGTCCCCAGGCTGGGGGTGGAGATCACGATCAGCATACCCCACCTTGCCTGAGAAAAGAAGAACTCCCCTCCCCAACCCCCCCCCAAGAGGACCCAGAGGGGCACCTGTGGAAGGGAGGGGCTCCTGCCTAACAGGGAGCCAATGGGGTACCAAGAGAATCCCGTCGCCATGGTGATGGGAGTCTCCTTAGCAACTCCCCCTCCAACCAGCTGCTGAGCTGGGGAAAGGGGGGCAACCTGAAGGCCCCTTAACCCTTGCCTTCCCAGAGCTACCCCTGGCCCAGGGCTTTCCAGACATGAACCCCAGTTCCTGGGAGTCCTGGCCCTCCGCCTAGCCCAGTCTGGAGGAAAGGACTGTAGCACCCAAGCTCTGGAGAAGAGAAGGTCTGGCCAGGGCTACGGGAAACAGTGATCTGAGGGAACCCCAGCTTGGGCACTCAGGGGAGGGGGTTCCCCTCTGAGTCCCTCTCCCCTAACCCAGGGACACGGGCAGATGCACAGCTAAATGGAATGTACCCCGAGCTGGCCTTGGGGCCCTTCCTGGTCCTCCTATGCCACTCCACACAGGCCGACGCTGTGACATTGTGCGTGGAGGAAAAGGGCATTGGCTCCCCGCCCCCCAGCTCTGCCAAAGCCTCCTCAAAGCAACAGCAGCCTCTGCCCAGAGAGCAGGAGGGACACCAGGCAGGAAGAGACAGGGTGGTCACTTGTCCCAGTGCTGCCCGGAGGCCCTGGACACACAACAATGAACACACAGCCAATCTCACACACATCTCACACATGTCACAACTGCACACAGAGTCCAGGCTGTCCTCATTCTATAGCACTGCACCGCCCAGACACACAAATCAAGGGGACACAGACAACGATTCAGTCGCTGACATTCAGGGTCACATGCCCCCGGCACACCAGGCGGTTTGGACTCACAAACATGGCCCGACACACATCACAGTCACAGCCATGTGATCGCGGACAGGGCCATGCCATGACCCAGACAGGACACTCGCCGTGGCGCACACCGACACAGCCGTGTCTTGACACTGTCACACCCCGGGAGAGACCCACCCTCCCCAGGGGGCCACACGCCCCCGCCCCTCCCCCGCCATCCCCACCCCGCCCTGGGCCACACACAGAGACGGTGCCACAGCTCTGTGGCCAGGCCACACACGTGCACGGCTGCACACACAAGCCCACCTGTCGGGGAGATGCCGAGGGTCTCCTGCCCGCCCTCCACCCTGCGTCCCCTACCTGGTCCCACCAGCCCACCAGCCACGGCTTGGAGCAGGTCTCGCAGAAGAAATCGACCAGGGGCATCTTGGAGCCTTAGCCCCGCAGGGGCTGCTGCACACAGAGGCGGGCCGGGGCTAAGAGCCTGGGGGTGCTGGGCAGGTGGGGGCAGTGGAAGGGGGAGCCGCGGAGGGGCCTGGGCCGGCCCAGCAGGGCTGGGGGCTCCCTTCCCCTCCGCGCTCCCGCTGGCAACCCCAGTTACATGGTCTGCCAGCCCCTGGCCCCAGTGAGCCCCCCAGCGGCTGAGGCCGGAGGTGGCGGGGGCCCCCTGCCCATGGGGGTGCGGGGTGAGGGTCCCGGGAGGAGGCTGCGGAGGCTCCGTGTGTGCCCGTGTGTGCGTGTTCACCGCAGCACTGGCAGGCTGCGTGCGAAGTCAGGTGGTGCTGGGGGTGGGGGGGCATTAAAGGGGCATCAGAGCCCGCGGGCGGCGGCCAGGAGCAGGGTGCCCCCGGGGCGGGGAGGGCAGGAGGCCGACGCCTCCCCCTGGGAGGATGCATCCAGCCCTTGGACACACCCAGAGGCAGAAAGGCACACCCAGACACTACACACATACACACACACACACACACACACACATGCCCAGGTTCTTCACACTTGAACACCTAGGGCCGCACACAGATACCCACTTGCTTTCAGTGCTACACTTCCAGGACACACACACGCACTCACACACACAACTGAGAGCCACAACGCTGACGTCCAACACACCGATAGGGATACAGGCCAGTACAGACATATCTACCTCAGACACGCCCCTTCTGTGAACACAGACGCACACCCAGACACACGCTACAGACAAACATGAAGACCCCAGACACAGTCACACCCCCAACACACCCAAACAAGACATAGACACACTTTCCAAACAAGCACAAATAGCCAGATGCCCTTGGACACAAACGCACCCTGGCAAATCAATAAGGGTTACCACTCTCACCCACAGATGTACACACACACGCGCGTGCGCGCGCGCACGCACATGCACGCAGAACGGGAACACCTGTGCACCCCTATCCGGATCAGTCACACTCTGGGTTGCTTGACCCACCCTCGGGGACACACTCACTCTCACACTTTTCCAGACAAGCCTCCACCCACAGACGTACACACTCCCCGACAGAGACACCGCCACCTGCGCACTCATTTCCGGATAGGCGCCCGCCCACGAAGGCTGCCACCACGCTGCAGAACTCCAGAAAGCATCATTCATGCTGCCTGCTCTCTGAACGGTGCCCCCTGGAGTTGTGCAGTGCACGCTGTGCACAGCTGTACAGGGAAACCTTGCAGCCTTCCCTGCAGCAGTGCAAAACACACACACACACACACAGTCACAAACACTTAAGTGATATGCACTTGGACCAGCCTCAATCTACAGACACACACACCTCTTGTACAACAAGCTACACACTTACACACATAGCCCCGCACAGCCACTGGTGCACAGCCATACACCCTCGCGAGTGCACACCCGCATGCCACCCCTCGCCCCCCACTCTGAACACAGCCCTGCAAATCGGGAGCTAACGAATCAACAGCCACACAGCTGCAAAGTCAGATACAGACCCGCAGGTCACACCAATGCAGGCCCGAGTCACCTACAGACCAATGTCCAGGTGTACACCCTGATGCACACCACCCTGATGCACGCCAGGCTCCTCCGGCCCTCGGAAAGGGCAGGATCTACAGGAGCTACAAATCTTCAAATTGCCGCCCAAAGGTTGACCCCGCCCAGGGCCTGGCTCCACTAGCCAATCTATCTGGCCCGCGGGTGACACCGCACAAGCTCCCGATGGCCCTCACGGACCTCACTGAGGAATTGGCTCCGCCCGCCTCCGTCCCGCCTAGCCGCTGGCTCCACCCGCACTGGTCCTTGGTCCCACTCCATAGGTTCTACCAGGAATTGGTCCCGCCCACTGACTGGCTCCGCCCGGAGACTCCCTTCCCACCAGCTCTACCCAGGGAATAGCCCCATCTCACCTAGTGGTTGGCCCCACCCAATGATTGGCCCCACCCACAGGCCCCGCCCACTTTGGGCCTTTGGTCTTGTTCCACAGGTCCTACCCAGTAATCGACCCCCACCTGCTGGGGATCAAACTCGGGTCTTGTGCTTGCAAGGCAAGCACTCTAACCACTGAGCTAAATCCCCAGCCGCACCCAGGGATTCTTATACCCGAACAGCCCTGTCTTCTGGTTGGCCCGTCGTAAGCCCCGCCCACCATCTCTGCCTCGTGGTTGGTCCATCAGAAGCCCCACCCACCAGCCCCACCCACACACCTTATGCGACGCCATCTCGCTGACGGAGCGGTAGGTCTGCATGGTCTCCAGCTGCTCCAGGCACCAGTCCAGCTCTTCCAAGGTCTCCCGGGCCAGCTGCTGACACGTCTCCTCTGAGGAAGGGCGGTAGGTGCAGTGTCTGAAAGGGGCCCCAGGGAGCTCTCCCAGGGACCACAGCCCACCAGGCGAGTGGGGTGCTGGGTGAAGGGGCGATAGCCCCCCAGCTGAGGGGCCCCCCGGAGACAGCAAGCCACGCCTTTCCCACCCCCAGGCTTAGCTACCTGACAGCGTGGCCTTGCAGACGGGGGTGGGGCCTCCCAGCGGCGACCGCCTGCAAAGAAATGGGGCTCCCATGTCACCCTGCCAGCCACCCTCAGGTCCCCACCTCCTGTGTCATTTGGTGTGTCCAGAACACACAGCCAAGAGCTCTGCCTGCAGCTTGCCAATGAGCCGCACCAAGAACCCATTTTAGAGATGAGGAAACTGAGCCCAAGGAGCTAATGCTAGCCTCTTGGAGAACACACAGCTGAGCAGTAGGACTACATCCGTGGTTTCCAAACTCTCTGATTGCTTGACTACTCTGCCCAACTTCTCCAACCTTCTAGGGTCCCCCTACCTCAAAATGAGAAGCAGTCACATTTACTGAGCACTTACTATGTATGGGGCAAAGTGCTGGCACTTTCTATGCCATCTCCAGAACTCCTCAGAACCATTATCAAATGGAGACACTGTTGCAGTTCCCATTTTACAGAAAGGAAACAGGGACAAGGATGCTATCAGCCCAGCACATTGGTGGCAGAGGCCACAGCAGCCCAGGGCCAGGACTGTGGCTGTGGCCTCCCTACTGTGCAACCAGACCCTTGGGTCTTTCTGTTTATAAAGCTGCTGTGTCTTAGGCCCTTAAACTGCAGTGGGCTGCCTGGATAGAAGTTCAGAGAGGTCAAGGGCCTGCCCAAGGCCACACAGCAAGGCTGAATACAACCTGCTATGCTTCCCCTATGATTATAGGTACTGGTTCCTAGCCTCAACTTACTTGTGACTGGGAATGGGCACATTGGTCAGGAGCGAGAAGTTGCTTCGGACGCTGCGGAGACTGGCCAGCACCTGGGGTGGGTGGGTGGTAGTAAGGACAGGCACAGGGGAGGGCCGGAGTCGCTTCCCTCCTGGGCCACCTGGGGAGGGGTCTCACCTGGGCAAAGGGCGTTACAATGAGGTCCTCCGCATGCCTGCAATCAAGGACGGTGGCCAGTCAGGGACCCGCAGAGAGGTGGCTCTGGGGAGGACACTGGGGTGGCTGAAGCCAGTGGGCAGGGAAGGGGGACAGGCCCCTTACACCACCCGAGGGCCGATGTGCTGCCAGGGATGGTCCTGAGGGACATGAGGGGCAGGCAGGGGGCTGTGGGGCCTAAGGTGGGTACCTGGACAAGAAGGGGCAGGGCCTGGGGGATCCATCGAGAGAACAGGAGGCTGAGGCAGGATGATTGCAAGTTCAAGCCCCATCTGGACAACTTAGTGAGACCTTGTCTCAATAAAATCCACAGGCCTGGGAGTCCAGTGCCTGTGGCAGAGTGCTTGCCTAGCATGGGTGACACTAGGGGAGGCTGTGTGACCCTTAACTGGGGAACACAGGTGTGGGAGGTGACCAAGGTGGGCAGCTTGTGCCGGGACCAGGCTCAGGGAAGCTGGCGGGTGGGGAGGGGGTTGCTCACGCCTCGCTGGTGACCGATGAGTTGCGGGACATGGTCTTGGGTGACATGTCATAGTCGCTGTCGGAGCGGTAGAGGAAAGACTCCCGGCGCTGGCTGGTGGCCGCCCCGGCGTGCAGCACAAGACCTGGGCTCGCCTGCGAGTCCAGGGGGCTGCGGCCAGGGGATGGCGTCGGCCCATTCTCTGCCTCGAAGCTGCGGGGGGACGAAGGTGGGGGAAGAGGGATCAGGGAAGCGAAGGCAGTGCCCGGGAGGGAGGCTGGGTGTAGGGCAGCACGCCCGTCATTCTGCACTTGGGAGGCCGGAAGCTCGGGGTGGCCCCTGGTTCCAGTCTGCGCTTTTCACCTCAGATCCACCTGGCTGCCAGAATCTACCCCAATCGTCCCCCGTCCCCCTCTCACCCCCAGACAGGACGGGGAGGGGCATTCACATGGTCCTGGTCCCGGGTTTATGTTCACGCCCGTCTATTCCTCTCATAGCCACCAGAGGGCGGGCGCGAGCAGCAGAGTCAGGGCCCGTCTCTCCTCCTTCCGTAGCTGAGAACCTTCCACGCTCGCGTCCAACTCGGTACAAAAGCCGAAGTCTCCACTGCTGCGGGTCATTCCTGTGACCTCCTTCTCTCCCTCCCACTCACTCTGTCCCAGTCACAGTGCCCTCCAGGTTGCTCGCTAAACGTGCTGATGTGGTCCTGCCTCAGGCCCCTTATGCAGCCTGTTGCTCCTTCCCAGATTCCCGATGGCTCCTCTTTCTGCCCTCAGCTCCGCAGTCGACTCATGGGGGAGGCTTGCCCAGCCCAGCGTACAGAAAGTTCCAACCCCTCTCCTGGCGCACTGGCCCACGCCCCTAATCTCAGCATTCGGGTGGCTGAGGCAGAAGGATCTCAAGTTCCAGGCCAACCTGGACAACCCAACAAGATGCTGTCTCAAAATGTAAAGCATTGGAAGTGTAGCTCAGTGGTGAGCGCTTGCCTAGCATACATGAAGCCCTGAGTTCCGTTCCTAGTACTGCAAGAAAACACAAAAAACCGGGCTGGGGATTTGGCTCAGTGGTTAGAGTGCTTGCCTACCAAGCGCAAGGCCCTGAGTTCAATCCCCAGCACACACACAAAAAGAACCCCACAAAAGAACAAAAAAACATACTATTTCGATGATATAATCTATATTCTACTTATCTTCTTTACTGTCTGCCTTCCCCTCTAAAACTAAACTAGAGAGCAAGGAGTTGTTTTGGGGGGTTGAGACAAGGTCTCACTATGTAGCCTTGAACTTGCAGCAGTCCCGCCTCAGCCTCCTGAATGCTGGGATTACAGGCGTGCATCATCACACACAGTCAAAAGGTCTATCATGGAGATAAACTGTGACTCAATCTATATCAGTACCAAGGTGACCTTGAAGGGCAGTGGAAAGAATCACGTCATGTGGAATTCTTTCAGTAAAAAGTACTGAGGGCTGGATGTAGCTCCGTGGTAGAGTGCGGGCCTAGAATGTGTGAGGTCAAGTGTTCGATCCCTAGCACCCCTCAAGAAATACATCATTATTATTTTTGGGGGCAGCGGGTGCTGGGGATTGAGCTCAGGGCCTTTATCTTGAGCTAGATCCCCAACTCCTATTTTATTTTTGAGACAGGGTCTCGCTGTGTAGTCCAGGCTGGCCTTAAACTCACTGTGGAGCCCAGGCTGGTCTCAAACTCAGGTGGATCCTCCTGCCTCAGCCTCCCAAATGCTGGGGTCACAGGAGTGCGTCCCTAGACCTGGCAAAGGAATGAAGTTCTTTTTCTGGGCTCGGTGCTGAGGACTGAACCCAGGACTTTGTGCATGCTAGGCGAGCACTCTACCACTGAGCTGCACTTTCAGCCCTGTAAATTATTTTTTTAAAAAGATAGGAACACGAGCCAGCTTGGACAGTTGCCCACAGAAGAACTACAGGAGGCAAATTGTATAGAAAACATCGTTTTTCGGGAGTTGCAAATTCAAACTTTTGGGGCCTGGGGTTGTAGCTCAATGGTACAGTGCTTGCCTAGTGTGCAGGAGGCCCTGGGTTCAATCCAGAGCACCATAAAGAAAAACAGCCCTGGAAGTAATCAAAGACAAGCAGACATGTTGGTGCATGCCTGTCATCCCAGCATTTGGGAGGCTGAGGCAGGAGGATCCCCACGAGTTTGAGGCTAGCCTGGGCTACATAGTGAGATCAAGGGCAGCCTGGACTACATAGGAGGATCGCTGCAAGTTTTGAGATCCTATCTCAAAAACAAAGCAAAACAAAAACAAAACAAACAAAGAAAAAAACCCTCAGAGACATAAAGGGAAACTTATCCCGTGTTCTCAGATTAGAAGACAATATAGCAGCGCACTTCATTAATTGGTTCTCATGACCCATTAATTAAAGGGTCATGAGTCACCAGGTCATGACACCGAGTTCTCACTTGCACTTCAAATCCCAAGCAAGCAATGGACCCCGGGCTCAAAGGTGCCTGCCAAACGCACCGAGTACCACACGCACCACGCTCCTCAGCACTCAGTTCCCCAAGGGGGGACCGTGTAAAGACGTCACCAGCAGTCTCAGCCATTCCGAGATCAGATCAACCCCCACCCTAGTTTTTTTGTTGCAGAAAGAGAAAAACTGATCCTGAGATTCACACGGACCAGCAAAATGATGTCAATTGGCAGAACAACCTTGACATAAAAAAGAATAATGTTGGAGGACTCGGCTTCCCGATTTGAAACTCACACAAAGTTACAGCAATGAAAACAGCCTGGCTCTGGCATCAAAACCAGCACAGAAAAAGGCTGGGAAATAAGCTCCTGTGTGTGCGGCAAGCGTGTCAAGAGCATTCAGTGCTCCTGTCTTCCCGGCACTCAGGAGGCTGAGGCAGGGGGATCGCCACAAGTTCAAGGCCAGCCTGTGCTATACAGTGAGACCCTGTCTCCACACACACACAAAGTCCAGGATCCTTAACTTTGTGCCACATCCACTCCTTTAAGCGTGAGACCAAGTGTTTCCAATTTTTTTCAGATTTTGGAACGTTTGCCTGGATAGGATGACCTACCTATCTTGGAGCTGGAACCCAAGTCTAGGCACAAAATTCATGTATCCACCATACACACTGTGTGGAGGTTTTTTTTTTTTTTTTTTTTTTTTTTCAGTTCCACAGGGGAGACCCTATGTAGCCCAGGGTGGCCTTGAACTCACAGCAATCCTCCTGCCTCAGCCTCCTGAGTGCGGGATTTCAGGTGTGTGCCACCATGCCCACCTAGAGGTCATTTTATAGTGGTGTTTTGTGTGTGTGTGTATGTGTGCGTGCACCAGGGATTGACCTCAGGGCCTTGCGCTTTCTAGGCAAGCACTCTAACCACTGAGCTAAATCCCCAGCCTATACAGTATTATCATGTTGTGCAAGAAACAAAGTTTCTTTTTTGGTGGGTGCTGGGGATCAGAGGCAGGGCCTTGTGCTTGCTAAGCTAACACTCTACCACTTGAGCTAAATCCCCAACCTTGAAACAAAGTTTCATGATGGGAAATTTTCCACCTGTGGCCCCATGGCAGCCTTCTGGATTTTAGAACCTTTCAAATTTTGTGTTTTTTGATTAGGGAGGCTCAAACTGTAATAATAACCATTTCTTGATTTTGTGTGTGCATGCGTGTGATACTGGGTACTCTGGACTGTGCTACATCCCAGTCACCTTTTCAAATTTCTCATTTTGAGACACTATCTCTCTAAATCACTAAGTTGCCCACACATGGCTTGCAATCTTCCTGCCTCAGCCTCCCAGGGTGCTGAGGTTACAGGCATGCACCACCACATCCAGCTATGAGATGCTTCTTGAGTTCATGCTGCGTGTCTGCTACTAACAATCTGCTTTGCACTCAGTGACCCATTTATAGTGCCATAAGGTTTTGGGACTTTTCTCCCCACCTTTTTGAGATGGGCTCTTGCTATGTAGCCCAGGCTGGCCTCAAACTCTACGTGATCCTCATGCCTCAGCATCCAGAGTGCTGGGATTATAGGCGTGCACCACCACACCTGGCTGTTGGTATAAATTTTTGAGATGGGTCCAATTGAATCCTGCTCACTGAGGAAACTGAGGTAGGGAGGAATAAGGGGGTGGTGGCCTCGCTGCCTGAGAATGAGTCCCCCAGGCCCAGCCTGGAGTGCCAGGGTCCAACAGCGGCTCCAGGCAGGGTTGAGGCTGCACCTCCACAGGGCCCCGCCCCCTCTCTACCCAGGACACAGCTTTGGGAGAGTGAGACCTGGCCCCAGAGGGCGCTCGGCCTCCTGGTGACGGCTTCACCTCCTGGGACACAGCTCGCGTCATCAGGAGCCCCAGGTGGCCTGGACGGGAAGAGCAAGCTCCTGGGGCCAGGCTGTTTGTGCAGAGGAGGGCCTGTCCCCTGGGCTGCAGGGGACCAAAGAGGGGGATGGGCCCATACCTGGAACTAGACCCCAGGGCTCTGGGCTTGCAACTCCTGGGCCCCAGAGCCACAAGCCATGCTCGGGGGTAGCTGATGGCCACACACCACAGCCACGTGCACCAACACTGCACTGGGGCGACACAGCCTGCCCAACTCTGCCCTGAGCAGGCTGACTGCTCGCTGGCACACTCCAGTGACACTGCCACCAGCCTCCACATCTGTGGGGCCCCCGGCCCTGGCCGCATGGACTCCAGGGACATCAAATTAAGCTCCGGAGGACCACAAACAAAAACAAATTACAATAAAACTGGACGTGGACAATTGCTACCAAATGTGCCACATGCCAGGCACTGGGCTGTGTCTGGATACTTTTTTTTTTCTTTTTTTGATTTTTTTGAGTCAGGGTCTCACTATGTAGTTCAGGCTGGCCTCGAACTCACAGTGATCCTCCTGCCTCAGTCTCCTGCATGGACTACCATGCCTGACTTGGATACATTTAAAAGCCCCATTTTCCTGACAATAAAACCGAGGCACAGAAAGAATGGATAACTTGATTAGTGGCAGCAGGTAGCCTTGAAGCCAGCAGGCAGGCTACCATGCTGTACAGGACCTCAGTCACCAGTGACTGTCCCCCCACAGCACACAGGAGCACGGCTGAGTCCCCCCACCTCCAGCCGCCCGATGGAAAGGCCTGGCGCTTGCTCTGTGAAGGTCACACAGAGGCTGAAGGTGGGCACCGACGTGTGTCTGCCAGGCGCGTGCATGGCACCAGGTGACACGAGTGTTTTTGGGCCTGAGTGTGCAAGGAGTGTTAGCACAAATCCAGGGGAGGAAGCTGGATGTGGTGGCACATGCCTGTAACCCCAGCACTCAGGAGTTCGAGGCCAGCCTGGACTACAAATCGAGACCCTGTCTCAGAGAAACCAAACCAAGAGGGGAGATCTGTGTGTGCTCAGGGGCGCCTCTGCAAATACTGTTTCCAAGGCCGGGTGTCCCTGCCCCTAAGGGGCATGAGCGGCAGCCCTCTGTCTGCCTGGGGCAGGTGTGATTCAGTGACAGCGACCTCCGGGGCATCACAGTGCTCTGAGCCTGTTTCACGGATAGGCCAAAGTGGCTGTGGTCTGTGTCACCCGCGTGTGGCTGTGGATCACTCCCAGGTCCTCTCAGTGCCCCACATCTAGTATAGTAAACACTCGATGACCCCAAGCGCCCTCGTGTGGGTCTGACTGTGTGTCCGACTGTGGCGTGCAGCCTGGTACAGACCGCGTGTGCATGCGTGTGCGCGCGTGTGTCCTAGGTTCCCGACGGGGTTGGTGTAGGGCGGCAAGGTCACTGCTATAAAATTCAGGGAACTTAAAGGCCACTTCCTGGCCCCAGTTCTACCCTGCAGGCATCCAGGAACCTCCCGGCCCCGCCCCCGCCCAGCTCCCAGCTTGGTTTTCAGTTTGGCAGCCCCAGCTGGGGGGCGGGGGAAGTCTGGAGACAGCAAGGGCAGGGCCCCGGGGACCTGGCTCCGGGCCAGTGGCCTGGGAGCGGAGGCCAGGTGACGCTGGACAGCTCGTCTGCAGCCAGGGCCAGTGCCAGAGGCCCAAGCTCGGGGGCTTCGTGAAGAAGGCGCCGGACCCGGGGCCTTGCGGAGGCAGGAACGGCCCAGGGCCCGGGACCCGATTTGGGGGAGCCCTCGGCACCTTTCGGGCCACGGCGGGGGGTCTCCCCAGCACGGCCAGCGCCCTCTGCTTGCCGAGGAGGGGACCGGCCGCGGCCACCCACCTGACAGATCGCCCCGGAAGGTGTCGACGGGCGTCCTCGCCGCTGAAGGAGAAGAGGGTTGGGGACTCGGGTCCCGAGGTCAGGACCAGGGCGGGGGGCCGGGGGCGGGCCCGGGGCGCTGCGCTGGGGCGCATGGGAGCCCGGCGCCGTCGGGGCGCGCATGGGGCCGGCTGCCCGGAGTGTGCCGTGCGCGGCTGGCCGGCTCGAGGCGACGGTGACAGCCGCCGGCGCCGCCTCCGCGCCGCCCGCCCCCGCCCCCGCCCCGCGGCCCCTCCGGGGACAGCCGCGGGCGCCTGGTCCCCAGCGCGCCCAGCGCCACCACGGGTCGCGCCGGCCTCCCGCGGAACTGGGCGCACACTTCCCTGCAGCCCCCTCCCTCCCCGGGCCTGGGGACTCCGGTGTCCCCGCGCTGCCCTCCGCCCCCCGCGCTGGCTCCGGCCCCGCCCCCAGCTCTGACGTCCAGCGGTGCCCGCCGCAGGTCTCAGATTGCCGCGCGCCTGGGGGAACCAGACTCGCTCCAGCCCGCGCTGCGCGGGGCTGGGCGACAAAATCCCGGAGGAGGGGGACCGATGCAGGGAGGCGGCCCTGGGGCGGCGGCGGGGTCAGAAACAGGAGAAGCCAGGTGTGGTGGTACACACCTGTCAACCCAGCACTCTGGGAGGCTGAGTCAGGAGGGTCACAAGTTGGAGCCCACTTTGGGCAACTTAGTGAGCGAGACCCTGTTTCAAAATAAAATAAAACAAGGACTGGAGATGTAGCTCAGTGTGAAGAGCCAGGTAGAATCCCAGTACCACACACACAGCTATAAACAGAAAACGACAGCAGAGCCGGGTGCACGCCTGTCATTCCAGACCTGGGGAGGCTGAATTAGGGGGACCGCTGTGAGTTTGAGGTTAGCTTGGGCTCCACGGTGAGTTCAAGGTCAGCCTGAACTGCATAGCAAGACCCCATCTCAAAAAAGACAAATTTTTTTAAAAAGGGGGGATTTTATCCCCGGCACCCAAAAAAAAGGGGGGGGGGTTGGAGATTTAGCTCAGTGGTAGAGCACTTGTCTAGCTAGCAAAAGGCCCTGAGTTTGATCCCCAGCATCCCCCAAAAACAAAAAACAAACAAGACCCCCCCAAAACCCCAACCAGACTGGAGAGCCAGAATTGGAGACGGAGGCCCAACACCAAACCCAGGAGCGACACGGACTTCCTCCTCTGTTCTCGGGATGCCCCTGGTGTCCCCCGTGGACTGGCCCCTCCTCCTCCACTTTCCCTACCATGCTGGGCCCAGGGCCCTGCCCCATAGCACCTTCCCCTCTCTGTGTCCCAAAGAAGGGGTGCAGGAAGCAGAGGGGGACAGAGGACCCGGAGAGGCCCCAGTGCCACCCGTGCTGCCTCCCACCCGGCCCACCTCAGTGTCCACGAGAGGTGGACACCGGGAAGCCAGACCGGATGTGGCCTCCAGCCCTGTCACCCCGGGCTTCCTGCCCCACAGCCCACCACAGCCTGGCCAGGAAGGGGACTTCCACTTGTCCTCGGTGCTCAGGCACATGGTGCCACCACAAGACCTCCCAGCCAGGAACCCTGGGGATGCAGCTGGCCCCATCTCACTGGACCCTAGGCTGAGGCTTTTAGAATTAAACTCCTGTCTGTCGTGGGTCACCAAGGCTAGCAGGTGACTGCAGCTTCAGGTCTACACAGGAAGTGGGAGGGCCCTGGCGTTTATTGAGCACCTACTGCATACCCTATCAGATGTCTCCAAGGCAACCCTGGCGGTTGCCGGGCAGGGCAGAGATGATTTTTATCTCTGCTTTGTGACGGAAGAGGAAAAGCGAGGTTGGAGAGAGCGCAAAACCACAGAGCCCCTCTTCCTCCGCCTCCTCCCCAGACCCTGCCCGCACCAGGTGGCCTGAAAGGGCCTCGAACCCGCGGCCCTGGGCGCGCACTCACCCGGGCCCCGCCTGGCGGCTGGGATCCTGGAAGCCGCGGAGGAGCCGGAGGCGCCTGCGTAAAGTTGGGGACGCGCTGGCGAAGAAGACCGGCGAGGAGGGCGGCGTTCGCGGGCGGCGGGGTGCGCGCGGGGCCGAGGCCTCGGGCAGGAAAGTGTCGTCCTCGGTCGCCGCCCGCTGCAGCTCGGGAATGCGGCCCAGGCCACGCGGCCACCGGGCCATGGCCCGGGCGCGCGGCCCAAGGAGGCCGGCTGGGCAGCCCTGAGGCCCGCGGGCCGCACCCGCCCGGCCGCCGCCTCGGCCCTTCCGGCTTCGCGCAGGGGCCGCCCCCGGGGCGGGGCGCGGGGGCCCGGGGCGCCCACACCGCGGGGCCCGGGCTCCCAGCAGACCCCAGCGCCGCTCCGCAATGCCTCTGACCGCCCCGCCAGCGCCGGAAGCGTCTCCGCGAACCCCAGCAGACACCCTTCAGATCTGGGGGTGCGCCCACAAAGCCCTCCGATGTGGACGGGCTCCCAGACCTCAGGGGCTGCCCGACAGGCCCTCGGACGTCTGAGTTCAAGGCCAGCCTGAACTGTATAACAAGTCTGTCAAAAAAAAAAAAAAAAGAAAAAAAAAAAGATACCCCTAGAAGTCTCCTGTGTGCCCCAAGAACCAAACCTCCCCTCCATGGCAGACCCAGCTGTACACACTGATGGGGACTTTCTGGAGTCCAAATGGAGGGTCTATGTGCCCAACCGTGGTGCCCAACCTTTGCTTTGCTAGCTATGGTTCTAGTGTCGCAGGGCCCAGAGGCAGGTGGCCAGGGCTTGAGTCTGGTCTCTGGCATTTCTTAGTTACTTGAGCAAATAATTTTGTTTCTCTGGGCCTCAGTTTTGCCAGCTGTAAAATGGGTATAATAAGAACACCTACCTCATAGAAGGTCACACAAAAGTCTTAGAAGTGTCCACATGTAGTGAGTCCTCGCTAAATGTTAGCTCCAACAGTCATCATTATTTGATAATTTTTTTTTTCTTTTGAGACAGGGTCTCACTATGTAGTTCAGACTGGACTTGAACTTGCTATGTAGCCCAGGCTAGTCTTGAACTCACAGTGATTCTCCTGCCTCAGCCTCCCAAGTGCTAACCCTTTAAAATGCTTCCTGTGCATTCAGTGCTACTAACTAAGATGACATTTAATTCTCACAAACACCCACAAAGAACTACTATTGTTGCTCTCACCTTAGAGATAGGAAAACTGAGTCCTGGAGAGTGACTTGAACAATATGTTCAAGGTCATTTCAAGGTCACATTACCAGTGACTGGCTGACCTAGGCTCTAGCCCAGTGCTTGCCAACCTTTATTTCAGTACCACTCCTCCCCTCCCCCATTACAGTATAGCTCATGTGGACTTCTTTGGTTTTTTTTTTTTTTTTTCGTTTTGGTTTTGGTTTGTCAGGGGCTTTTTTTTTTTTTTTCGGTCTTTTCTTACTTTGCTTTTTTTTCTTATCAGGAATCGAACCCAGAGCCTTGTGCTTGCCAAACAGGCACCATTCCACTGAACCACATCTCAGCCTGGCTCTGGTTTTTTGAGACAGAATCTCACTCTGTAGTTCAGGCTAGGCTTGAACTCACTATGTAGTCCAGGCTGGCCTCAAACTGGTGGCGATCCTCCTGCCTCAGCCTCCCAAGTGCTGGGATTACAGGTGTGCACCACCATACCTGGCTCCCCCATGAAATGTTAATGTTTGTGTAAGCAGTGTGTGTAGAATTGGTTCTCCAGAACTATTGGTTTTACATCCCTGGGTTCAACCAACAACAGATCAAAAATGCAAAAAAGATAGGACTGGGGATTTACCTCAGTGGAGAGGGCTTGCCTAGCAAACACAAAGCCCTGAGTTTGAGTCTAGCACCCCCCAAAAAGAAGAAAAAAATGTGTTAATCCTGTTTTTGTTTTTGGTTTTTATTGGTACCAGGGATCGAACTCAGGGCTTTGTGCTTGCAAGGCAAGCACTCTAGCCATTCCTGAACATAGACAAATTTTTCTTTTCTTTTCTTTTTTTTTTTTTTT
>PVJO010022382.1:0-28247 GCA_004026905.1 Hystrix cristata | reverse complement strand
CAGAAGCCAAAGAGTCAGAAACTTCAAAAGATAAACCAGAGTTAATTATTTATTCAGCACCAGTGCAAGTCAGGCCATCTTGGCCCTTGGAAGAATATTCGAAACATTTTAAAAACCACCTTATATAAGGGCAAGACAGCTTCATATATCTGTGGGGAGTAACTTGATGACAGATGAGTGTGGTTCAGAGCATTTTAGTGCTAATTCATGACCCTTTAAATTGCCTTTTTTTTATTGTTGTCCTTTTTTTTTTGGAATTAAATGCAGAGCCTTTGCACTGAGTGAGCAACATCTTTAGCGTTCCTTCCTCCCTTCCATTCTTTCTTTTGTCCTTTCCTTGACATGATTTTGCTAAGTCACCAAGTTGCCCAGGTGTGGCTCAGACTTGTGATCCTCCCGCCTCAGCCTGCCTGTAGCTGGGGTTACAGGCAAGCACACCATGTCTGGCTGTGAGTTGCTTTCAAAGGTTCCTGGCAATCTGGAGAAGTGACTGGAAGAAAGTAGAGTTGCATTTTTTGATATCCTGAAACCATCTCTACCTTTGGGTAAATTGTCTTTGGTGTTTGTTCAAGTGAAGCCTGTTAGTGGACTTAAGCCAGCAGTTTATACAGCTAAAGTGTGGATTGAACACCTTGGGAGGCGCTGCCCACCCAAACACTGGAAGTGGCAGGTTTGGTGATAAGCCCAATTTAGGCTGGGTTTATTCTTCCCACAGGATTTTTCAGCTGCCTTTCTGTGCTCTTAGCATTTAAAAAATTCTGTCATCCTCCTTCCTTAGGAATGGCTCATTCTTCCTGTTCATAACTTTGTTAAGTACCTGGGAGTTGAGAAGTTAAATATCCCAGCTTGTTGAGGTAGGAAGGCCATCCATGTAGAAAGCCGCCAGTTGTTCTAACTGGTTATATAAAGTACTTTCGGAATAGTGTGCCTGTCTTGCCACATAGGCGTTGGTTCTGTATTTTATTAAGCTTGAATTCTGCCTACATGTTTCCTTCAGTGCCTTGGATTCCTCCTTCTGTTGCCTTTAGAATCCTTACAACAGGATAATCTCATAAAAAATAAATCCAAGTCCCAAACTAAGCAGATATGACCCATCTCTTTGCAGGGGGAAAAAAAAAAACCTAATACTTTGAGACCTAATAGACACACAGCTCATTGTTTACAATTCCTGAGTGTAGAGAAATAGCAATTAATAGGATTATAATGGAATTGTACCAGGTATGCTCTTAGCAGATAGAATTTGGAACACTGGGGCTTGGGATGTAGCTCAGTGATAGAGTGCTTGCCCAGCATGAGTGAGCCCCCAAGTTCAACACTCAGTACCTCAAAAATGAATAAGATAGAATTTGGAACAACTAGAGGAGTAGGAGATTACTTGTCAGAAAGACACCCCTTTCCAACACAAAAGATCTTAGTGAGATTTGGGCACATTTCTTCAAATGTAGCCTGCCATACCAAATGGCTTAGCGCGAAGGTAAGTGGTTCAGACTCTGCAGCGGGATGCCCAGGAAGCGTGTGTTACAAGAGCCAGGTCTGTGTTCTTGGGGCATCAGAAAGCTAATCTAGGCTCCATGGGGTTGTGATAGGCAGAGCTATAAGCACCTGGTAGAGGTTATATCTAAGAAGTGTGTGTTTTCATATAAAAACTGTATTACAAGCAAGCAAGACGGAAGAAGTAGCAAATAGCAGATGCCTATATCCTGTTATAAAAGGCATAGAGTAGAAAATACAGCAGTTTTCTCCCTCCCCAGAGGCAGCACTAATTGACTGCTTGAAGTGCAGCCAAACTGCATTTAAATGGACATATAGTCAGGAGCCACTGAATGCTGGGGATTTTTTTTTTTTGTTTCTTTGTTTTTGTTTTTGTTTGTTTGGGGGGTTTTTTGGTGCTTGGGGATCGAACTCAGGGCCTTGTGCTTGCAATGCAAGCACTCTAACCACTGAGCTAATGCCCAGCCATTGTTTGGGTTTTTGAGACAGGGTCTCACTATGTAGTTCAGGCTGTCCTTGAATTCACCATGTAGTCTAGGCTGGCCTTGAACTCCTGGCGATCCTCCTGCCTCAGTCTCCCAAGTGCTGGGATTACAGGCATGCATCACCACACCCAGCTTCGAGAATGTGTTGTTAGCTAACCTCATCATTATGTGGACATCAGAGAGTATATACACAAACTAAGATGGCTACACCAGCGCTGGGAGGTGTCTTCTGAGACACCACTGTATATAGAGTCATCATTGACCAAGACAGTATTGCACATGGCTCCAAAAATGTGTGTACATATATCAGTACAAATTGAGCCATGGTGGGGACTGAACCTTTTAGAGCTTTCAGTGATAGAAACGGCCTGCTGTGGCACAAGTGCCATACGTTCGCTACCACTGGGCTATGGAATAATTATTTTTCCACAGTTTTCTTTTTGTCACAAGACATTGTACAGTAATCGCTAGTTGTCCACCATTTTGCTTTCCATGGTTTCAGTTACCTGTAGTCATCAAGAGTGAGTATAATACAAAAAGACGTTTTGAGAGAGAAACCACACTCACATAACTTTTTTGTTTTTTGAGATAGGGTCTTGCTATGTAGTTTGGGCTGGCCTCAAACTCATGGTGATTCTCCTGCCTCAGCCTCCTGAGTGCTGGCGTCACAGGGATGTGCCACCATGCCTGGCCTCTTATAACTTTTTAGCGCAGTATAACCTTATAATTGTTCTATTTTTTATTGTTGTTGTTGATCTCCTGCTTGCCTGAGCTAAATCCCCAGCCCACTGCTTGCCTGATTTCTAAAAAATTTTTTTTCTTGGTTTGCCTGGGATTGAACTCAGGGCCTTGCACTTGCAAGGCCAAGTACTCTAACCACTGAGCTAATTCCCCAGCCCCTTAAATTAATCTTTATCATAGGTTTATACACATAAGGGAAAGCATAGTATGTATAGCACCATCTACAGTTTGGAGGTGTCTTAGAACTGATAGGGGGAGCTACTGTATCTCAAAATTCATTCCCTCACAGTACATAGAAATCTACATTGTCCTTTGAAATGACCGCAGAGTAGTCTGTTACTCACTGTACAGTACTGTCTTGCTGAGGGCTAGTTGACATGTTTCCAGTTACTGTGACTGCGCCTTGGGGAATATTCTTATACATGTCTCTTTGGGCACATGAGTATATGGGACTATTTCTCTAGGTCACTTTTCTAAACCCCGGACTGAACGGGATGTGCTGTGCTATGCTAACAGCATAATGGGAATGATTATAACTCTGTGCATGTTTATATATAACAGGATCATCTTTAGTTCTTCTATACTAGGAGTGGGACCTAGAGCCTCATGCTCATAGTCAAGCACTCTACCACTACGTTCCCCACTCTCAGATTCTTTTTTGAGGCAGGCTGGCCTTGAACTCACTGTGAAGCCCAGGCTGACCTTGAACTCCTTGGCAATCCTCCTGCCTCAGCTTCCAGAGTACCAAGACTGCAGCCATGTGCCGCCATGCCTGGCTCAGATTCAGTTTATGAGATCTAATATATGGTTAGGTTTTCTCCCAGTCCTTTACTAATGGCTGGTCAGCATCCTAAGTTCTGTGCCACGTATCTAAATGTTCAGTCTTTACTCCATACTAACAGGCATGAGTGATATTTTTTTAGGATACACAGTTGATGCCTTGTTTATTTAAGTCTTATAACTTCATTTTAGTGGCCAGCACAAGCGCCTTGCATTCAGTATTTTTAAGGTTAAAGGGCATCAGGAATGCACATTAGCAGGCAAGTCCAGGGTGCTGGAGGAACCTATAATTTGTCGTTCTAAAAAGCAAGATCCCGTGTGGTGGCTCATGCTTGTAATCCCGTCACTCTGGGAGAGTGAGGCAGGAGGATAAAGAAAAAAATGAGATCAATTTGGTTTTCCTTCCGCTAGTAGCTCCTCTGCTAGGGTGTACACAGTAGTCACCCATTCAGCTAAGTCCCGATTTCTTACTTTCAAGGCCTTGTAATCAAGGCTCTACTTAACCCAGCTTTAAAAATAACTGGAAGTGATCAAAGAAAATTAACAGATGTGTACAAAAATGTGTGTGTAAGGATGTATGCCACGGCTTGTTCATAGATTCTGGGGAGGAATTTCTCTTAGCCTAACCGTGTGAAGAGTTGTTTTCCTAAATATCTGGTGAGTTTACTGAGAGAAATCTTACAACTATTGTGTTTTCCTGTGTGTACTGACTGCCAGAAGGCCAGGAGTCACATTTTTGATCTGTGCCTGGTATGTTTTTAAGATGTTTGAGTGGGGATGGATCTGGCCGCTTTCACCCTGAGGAGTAGGCAGGTTCCCATCAGCAGCTTCTCGGAAGGGCCTCCTGGGTGTTTCTCCCAGGAGGTGCTCCACAGTGAGAGTCCCAGAAATCCTCTAGCCGAGCACGTGGTCTGATTGCCTTTTTTCCTCTCAGTGAATGCTTTTCTTGAAAAACTACTGATGAGTCAAAATTTTCTACTCCATCACATAAGGAAAATAATACTACCTTTTTCGATTCTGTCATAGAGAAATGAGAGTAACTAGCATCTAGTTCATTGTGACTTAGAATTTAAAGAAGTCTCCTAGTTAGATTCTTGGGGTTTAATGGCTTGAGTTTAAATATTCTTAAAGTTGTGTCTTTTTTTTTCCCCTAGGTGAATGTTGGATGTGTACCCAAAAAGGTAGAATTTTTATTTCTCCATCTTTCCGCACTCCTTTTTCATATTTGATAAATCATGGTCAGAGTAAGAATGTTTCCAAATGACCAATTAAAATTCTTTCTGCAAAACTCCATCTGGTCATACTTCTGAAATTTCAGTGTGTTCAGTTTATTTTTAATTTCAAAGTCAGTATCTGCTGTTACATAGTTACCATTTGTTCACGATTTCTGTCTTTCCTCCCACTTGTGTTTTTTTTAAACAGGTGATGTGGAACACGGCAGTCCACTCTGAGTTCATGCATGATCACAGTGATTATGGCTTTCAAAGTTGTGAGAGTAAATTCAATTGGCAGTAAGTGTTAATGCTCAAAGGGTTCAGTTTATAAATGGGTATTTTCATAAGTATGTAAGCCATATACTTTTTGGTGGGGGGTATTATTGCGGTAAAATACACAACGGTTTACTTTTCTGCGTGTGGGAATTGAACCTGGGGCTCCACCCATAGTAGGCAACTAACTGTTCTACCACTGAGCTTGCTCCTCAGCCTCTTTTAGTTTTTATTTTGAGATAGAAGAGTCTCACTGCATTGCCAGGGCCACCCTCAAACTTGTGAACCTCCTGTCTCAGCCTTCTAACCAGCTGGTATTAGAGACGTGTGTCATCACGCCTGAGCATTTTAACCATTTTTAAATGTTCGATTCTGTGACGTTAAGGACATGCCTAGTCATTTTAATCTCCTTGAAATGTACACAGTACTGTGCAACCATCATCATTACCCATTTCCAGAACTTTCCCACCGTCCCAAATAAAAACTCAGTACCCACTGAGCAAGAACTCATCATTTTCCTCCTCTCCTAGCTCTTGCTGTCTCTTCTCTACTTTCTTTCTCTATGACTTAACCTATTTTAGTTCCTTCATACATACAGAATCATACACTAGTTTTCCTTTTATGTCTGGTTTATTCGCTTAGCACAGCATTTTCAAGGTCCATCCATGGTGTAGTCTGTGCCGGCAGTTCTTGCTCTTTGCTACTGAGTAGCATTCCTTTGTAGGATGCAGCAGTTTGTTTATCCACCTACCTGTCCACAGACCTTCCAGTAGTTTCTGTATTATGACTATCATCAATAATGCTGCTTCGAACATTGGCAAGTATTTGTCTGAGTCCCTGCTTTTAATTCTTCTGGATCTATACCTGGGGAATACGGTCATTCTGTGTTTAACTTTTTAAAAAACTGCCGTAAGATTTTAAAGCTGTCAAAATTTCAAAAACTTTTTAGCAAATCTATCCATTTTTCTAACAAATAAATATTGAGTGACCACCCTGCTCAGGCACCAGAACAGCTGTCCTCATGTTCTCTGCAGAAAGAGGCCTAGCGACTGTGTGTCTTAGCGGCTCTTCTCATTGCTGGGACGAAATAGCTGATCCCCGAAGTTAAAAGAGCAGAGGTTTAGTTAGCTCACAGTCTGTAGAGGTTTCAGTTCATAGTCGGCTGGCTCCAAGGCAGGGTGGCCCAGTAGCGGGCATCACAGAGGAGAAGCAGTCCCTGGTGGGCAGAAGGTAGCAAAGCAAGTTACCACAGCAGCTTCTTTCTGCCCATTTTATAGTCTATCTAGGCTATTGGGAGCGAGCCGTACCAAATCAATCAGTGGACTGATTTAGTAATCACACACCATTAATCCTAGCACTCTTTTTTTGGTGTGGGGGGGTGCTAGAGATTGAACTCAGGGTTTTGCCCTTGCTAGGCAAGCGCCGTACCACTGAGCTAAATCCCCAGCCCCAGCCCTAGTACTCTTAATCCTAGCATCACACCGTGAATTGGTCACACACCCTATATCCAGCTGCCTCTGGAAAGTCCCATCTGTGACATCAAGCTTTGGGGGGACATTTAGACACAAGCTGTAACACCATGGACGCCAGCTGCGGCTTCTCCTTGGGGTGAAATATGGGTCTCAACACATGGCAGATGCAGGGAAGGACAGCTGTCTTCAGAGACGCTTGCTTGCTTCGTTCTTGTGGACGGGCTGATGTTCTGCTCAGGGTGTTCAGGGCCAGGTCCCTGTTCCTGACTGAAAGAGGACGGTGCTGTGTCTGAGTACTGACTTGGGTTTCGTTGCAGCGTAATAAAGGAGAAGCGGGACGCCTATGTGAGCCGCCTGAACACCATCTATCAAAACAATCTCACCAAGGTGCGTGTGTTGGGTCTCAGACTTGGAGAAGGAGCTGCTCTCTGTTGGAGTAGGCAGCCAGGTTTGGCCAGATGAAAATGTAACTTTTGATACATCTTGAAATATCTTATTGCTTCTATTATTGCTTTTTGATGAATGACTTTGAAGTTGGCATGCCAGAGCAGAAGCCCCTGGCCCCGTGTGTCTCTTTCCTGAGACACATGGGTGGTCTATGCCTAGGTCCACGGCCGGTCTCCCCTGTGAACTCATTGCGAGTGGGTTTTATCCTCCACTTAGATTCAGAAATCAGACAAGAGAGACTGTTCTATATATCAGTGGGCCAGTGTACTAACAGCAGCCCTGGCTGGCTGCGTCATTTGCTGAGGACAGCCTTGACCTTGATGGCTGCATCTACTCAGGAGGGCAAATCCTGATTCAGGAGTTTAATTATGTGGAATCTGATCAGGAAAATCGGTCAAAGTGGATTTGCCCCCAGCAAATGTATGCTGCTTTTTGTTCTCCTGAGGCTTTTTCAGCTTCGCACTTGGATGTGGAGCATTTTCCACCCAGGGCCATGCTAGGGGTATTGGCAGATTGTACATCCCCAGCCCTCCTCCTCCTGGCTGGGAGTGTGTCCCACCACCCTGCATTTGTCTCTTTGATCTCCTTTCATACTTTACACGTACCTTGGGTTGTATTTAGATGGTGGTAGATTCTTAATTTGGTCCACCTTTGTCTCATTAACAGTATATTTGTAAATCAATTTTTTAGGGTGAATTGCTTCTACTGATGGCTAACCTCAGATACTTTTATGTGGATTCTTATTACTCCTTGGATTTATTTGTTGGAAGATGATAACCTTCTGACCTTAAACCCCAGTTCAGGGGGGGCAAGTTACTTAAGGACCTGTAGTCTTTCTGGCACATGAATACAAGAGACTTTTAAGGCTGCAGGACTTACATCATACAAATACTACTTGATGTACTAAGGCACCACATCAAACTTCTTAAATAAAAACCCTCTTTATAAAAGAGATTGGAACCAGGCATGATGCCGCACACCTGTATTCTCATCACTTTAGAGGCTGAGGCAGGAAGATTGCTGTGAGTTCGACGCCAGCCTGGGCTAAATAGTGAGTTCAAGGCCAGCCGAAACTACATAGTGAGAGCTCATCTCAAAAACAGACAAACAAAGAGATCGGGAAAATAGCCAGGTGTGGTGACACATGCCTCTATTTGAGGCCTTCCTGGAGGCTCAGGCAGGAGGATTACAAGTTTAAGCCCAGCCTGGGCAGTTTATCATCTTAGTGACACCCTGTCTCTAAATAAAAAAGGGCTGGGATGTAGCTCAGTGAGAAGGCCCGGAACTCAATCTCTAGTACTGCCCCCCCCCACAAAAAAAGAGAGAGAGAGACAGAAGTATAAGAAAATTATTGAGAAACTAGCATTTTTAATATTTTGAAATCTTGGTGTTAAGGAAAAAAAGAAATCTTGGTGTGTATAGGAGAACTTATGTTGACCTAAAGGTGAAGCAATTACATCTGGTCCTGAAATTCTGCCGGCAACAGAAACTTTCTGCCTCATGTTAGAGGAAGTAACAGTCTTTCCACAGGCTGCTGTGTGTACTGTGCCACTCAGTGCACAGACCTGCTGGTCTGGTGCCTCATGGGAACTCATTACCCCTGCGGCATGATGTTCTGCAGGTTTGTGGGTTTTGGCTCTGGTCTTAATTCCGCATGATGAAGCCAGGCACCTGCAGGAACAGGCCTGGAGGGATGGTTGGAGAGGAGGCAGTAACTCAGCTCGGAACCAAACATGTTCGAAAATGTTGAAATGTTCCATTGTCTGAACATACTTACATGGTTCCATTATCCTTACAAGTCACCTGCTTTTGCATGCCAATACACGTATCCTGGCTGGCAGAAGTTGCTGGCCCACCCAGTCAGATGTCCTGGTACACAGGATGCCAGAAAGAACAGGTCCGTCTTGAGCTCTCTGGAGCTTTAGTGGAGAACTCCGCTGTGATGTAGTTTTATATGATTCTTCCTGTTTAAGAAAACAGAAGCTTTGCATCTTCCTCCCATGGCCAGAGTATTTCTCTCCTGGCTAGAGTATTTCTCTCCTGGCTGTGTTCACCTCTATTCTTTTGTCATCCTCACCCATCTTCCCCTCCCCCAGGTATATCATTTTTCAATTTCTTTTCACTCTGAGTAAGGCAGACCTCGGCTCTTGGGGTCAAAGCTGTTACCTTTTTCTTTGTGGGAGTGACTTGCAAGTAGTTTTTGCTTTCCGGGTTTTGGCCCATGATAGTACCTTTATTTTTTCTTATTGTACATTTGTAGCATCTACTGGCAACTCCCTTACCTTGAGTATCAGTTGCTAGTCAGGAGTTTGCAAGCAACAGAATTGTTTTGGCATTTACAAACAGAAAATCAAACTCTTAGTGGAGAAATGAAAGAGCTCAAACATTATAGTGGATGTTTTTGTTTCTCCGAAGCATGGGTTAACGTGGTGTTTCCTTCCAGTCCAATATAGAAATCATCCCTGGCTATGCGACATTCACAAGCGATCCCCAGCCCACGGTGGAGGTCAGTGGGAAGAAGTACACTGCTCCTCACATCCTGATCGCCACAGGGGGTGTGCCCGCGCTTCCTCCAGAGAGCCAGATCCCCGGTGAGTGGTTCAGAGTGCCACAGGGCTGTCTCTTGCAGTCAGCCTTACACAGTGCATTGTGCTGTGTGCCATGGGCGCTGCCTTTACCTTTGGTCCTGAGAAAGGCTGTGAGGGAAGGTTTCTGTGGAAGCTAAATTTAATTGGCTAAGTAGTAGCTAATGATGGGACAAAGCAGAGTATTTCATCCCACTCTGGGCTCAGATGTATTGCAGGTAACAAAGGGAGAAAAATCAGCAACAGCCTCTTTCTTCCCTTCTCAGCCTGGATTCAGTTGCCCTCAGCCTCAGTTTGTCAGAGGTGCTGGTATTTATAAAGCATGTGCTGTATTAACTGTTCATAATCTTTTTTGTTCCCCACGGATTGGCTTCATAAAGTACGTGACCATCCTGAATGTATATGAAACATTTTGAGCGTCAAGCATTTATGCATTTTTTTCCTCTCTGGAGAGAGGATCTATACATTTTTGTCAGCTTTGAAAAGTATTCATGACTCCCAAGGTAAAGAACAATCACTGTAAGAGTTAGAATGATACTTAAGTAATTTAAAATTTATTTTGGAATATTGGGCATAAGCATCCTTGATAGGAGTAATGTCCCCAAGATTTATTGCCAAATAAAGGAAAAAAGGGTAGAATAGTGTGTATAGTGTGCTACTATTTGTGTCTTTATTTTTATATTTTTTGGGGGGGTATTGCTGAGGATCGAACTCAGGGCCTTGCACTTGCTAAACAAGTGCTCTACCACTTGAACTAAATCCCCAACCCTATTTTTTTTTTTTTTTTTTTTGACTTTTTGAGACTGAGTCTCACTTGGTAGCCCAGGCTGGTCTCAAACTCATGGCAATCCTTCTGTCTAGCCTCCTAAGTGCAGGGATTACCAGCATAGACTTCTACACTGGGCAGTTTGTGTCTTTTTAAAAAATTGAGGAGACCTTCTGTGTACTCTAGAAAGGGAAGGATACCCAGAACCCTGTAATGAATGGGCTGGGGATGTAGCTCAGTGGTACATTGCCTGCCTACCACATGCCAGGCCTGAGTTCCAGGCCCGAGTTCCATCCCCAGCTCAGCGAAGAAACCCAAAAAACCCTGTAACGGTGTCTTCAATGAGAGGATACAGGTATAGGTTGGGAAAGACAGCTGCTGCTCACCAGTATCAGGTTCGCTGTATGTTTCACTGTGTATCATGTTGTACAGTTTGAATTTTTGATTTTTTTTTAAGTAAGAGAAGACAATTTATTCAAAGATGGTGGAAAAGGGGTAAAAGAGATGATAGAGAGCTACTTGGCGAGGAGGGAGCATTTGAAAGGGAAATACATGTGGGCCCGTCTCTGTTGTCCCTTTCCTTGGATTTTTCCTTGTGTTGGGCTTTGAAATCTGTTGGCCCCTGGGCTTGTCTGTCACCTTTGCCTCAGATTTCTCTTACCCTGTGACCTTTCCTTGCTTTTTGGTAGAGAGTAAGATTATGGGTGGGGGCCTTAGGGACAGGTTATTTAAATGTAAGGATTAGCTAAAGGGGAAGTTTGATTTTTATGTTAATCACACTACCTGGGACCTTCCCCGAACTAGTTCCTTTGCCTTTGTGTCTTGAACTGTTGGAATCTAGCTGCCTTTATGTTTCATCTTTTGTTTTGTTTTGTTTCTTGTAGGGGTTTTTGGCCTTTATGTTTCTAACTATTGGATTATAGCTGTCTTTGCTTCTCAGAGTCTGGCTGTAGAGGTCAAAATTGTCTATTAATTTTTAATAATGTTTAATGAAGTCTTTGCCCTACTTTTTCCCCTACCTATTGAATGTTTTATTTTTTTAGTATTTTACTTTGGGTGTTTTTTGGGGGGGTCCTGGGCATCAAACCCGGGGCCTCATGGATGCTACCTCCGAGCTGCACCCCACACTCACAGCAGGTAACAGTGTGTGTGAAGCACATTCAGTAGTGCTGATGCTTGCAATTAAGACTAGGGGCAGATTGTGGCGACTCTTCAAACTGATATAGGGGAAAAATATAACTCCCAACCTGCTAGATGTCAGTTACGCTGAGTTCCGTGTTCCCCGAAGTTGAAGAATGAATTCTAAGGAACAAAGGAGGTTAAGAGTAGGAGAATTTATTGAGAGATAAAACTCCTGGGAGACAGGAGGGGAACCCGAGTGGGCTGCCAACAAGCCCACTTTTCAGGGGAAGTTTTACAGAGCAAAATCACATGGCGGGTACAACATGGGTCAGGACTGGGATCAACCAATAATATTATAAGTGTATTTACTTAGGTAATATTGATCCAGTCGGGAAACAGGTGACATAGCAAATCGACAAGGAAAGAACAAGGACATTCCAGGATGGGGTGAATCTGGGGGTCTTGGTCACCCACATGGGTGACCAATGTCTATCTAGGCTTTATCAGATTGGATGAGTATAATCTTCAATTCAGTGTTTACCCCTGGGTCAGGGGTGTGGCTCTGGCCATTCTGTCCTTATCTTGAGGCCTGACCTTCAATGGATGTCCCTCTAGCCATAGTTGTAGTGTATTCTCTTGTATATTGACTCCTTGGAGGCCCCAGCCCTGTCTGCCTGCCTATACTATTTCTACCTAATTTAGCTGTCTATAGTACTTTCACTGAAATGGTAAGCTTGAAGGGATTTGATTTGAGAGATAAGATTTAATTCTAAATATGTATCCCTAATCCAAAAGTACCAAATGGGAAATGCTCTAAAATCCCAAGCTTTTTGAGGACCAACATGATGTGGCAGGTGGAAAATTCCATACCCTGAAACTTTGTTCATGTACAAAATTATTTTAAAATTTTGAATAATTGCCTTCACGCTGTGTGTAAGTTGTGTACAAAACAGAAGAGAATTTCATATTTAGACTTGGGCCTCATCCCATAATCATCCCTCATCTATCTGATTATGTACATGCAAATATTCTAAAGTCTGAAATTTGCAACACTTCTGATCGCAAGCATTTCTGATAATGGATACTCAGCCTTGAGTTTGCAGCTGGGTAGAACTGTGTTGCCAGGAAGTTAGAAATATAGAGTCGAAGTCCGAAGGGGCAATCAGACTGGAACTGGGCCTTTGGAGGTCCTCCACGGTGAGGTTTGGTTGCAACCTTTGAAGAAAAAACCAGTGATGAGCAAGCAACAACTGAGGGCTTCCAACCTACATCCAGGGTGGGAGGACCACACAGAGTCTGCAGAGGGTCTCCTCGTGGGAGCTGAACAGATCTGAGTTCTTTTTTTTTTTTTTTTTGGTGCTGGGGATCGAACTCAGGGCCTTGTGCTTGCTAGGCAAGTGCTCTAACCACTGAGCAAAATCCCCAGCCCCAGATCTGAGTTCTTTAGAGAAGTTTAAAGATGATGTAGTCGGGGTTGGGGATTTAGCTTGCCTAGTGGTAGAGTGCTTGCCTAGCAAGCGCAAGGCCCTGAGTTCAGTCCCTCAGCACCCAAAAAAGAAAACAACAACAATAAAGATGATGTAGGCATCTCTGCTGCTGTTTCTACAGAGAAAACAAAAATGTTGACCTGAAGCCGGGTGTGGTGATGCACGCCTGTAATCCCAGCTACTCAGGAGGCTAAGATGGGAAAATCACAAGTTCGAGGCCAGCCTGGGCAATTTAGTGAGACTCTGTCTCCAAAAACAAGGAAAGAAAAAAAGAGGAAAAAAGATGTTGACTCAGAAGACTTGGTCGGCAGCTTCCCAAGTGGCGACTTTATCAAAATTTGTCAGAACAGAAAATATGTTGACTGAGAGAGCATTTGGTTCTTTCCTAAAATGTACTCATTTTACAAGAGAAAGCATGCTCTTGTGTGATCTATACTGTATTTTTCTACTTAGGTGCCAATCTAGGCATAACCAGCGATGGGTTTTTTCAGCTGGAAGAATTGCCAAGGTAAGTGGACACGACCTCACTGTTTCATTCTTCCCCAGTGTCTTCTGGGAACATTTCTTCTTCCTCTCCCTGCCAGCCATTTGTAGGCATTTCCTGAATTCAGTCTTCTTAGCCCTTCTCTTTCTCTGACCTTGGGTATCTCGTTCATTAGTGCCCCTCAGATCCCTCAGATCCTTCAGGCTTTTGGGCAGAGGCTATTACAAAATGTTTAGAACTCAAATCATATCAGACTGATGTTGAAAATGCAATAGTAAACTATCATCTTTCTTTAGCTAATAGGACATCTAATAGTAATCTGTCTAAAGTAATTAATTCTGGATTTTTCTAAGCAGCTAGGGCAGAGGGGTCTCCATAAATGAAGGCTCTGTTGCTCTCACAAAAGCGTTTTCTGACGTTCTTTTCTGTGTTTTGAGATGGGGTCTTGCTGTGTTTCCCAGGCTGGTTTTAAGCTCCTAGGATCAAGTGATCCTTCTGTCGCAGCCTCCTAAATAGCTGGGACTACAGACCCACACCACCGTGTCTGGCTGCCATTATTCTTTACCTGTGTTTGTCTGAATAACCTGAGTGACCTTCTTACATGAATTCAGATTCCTAGAGGGGAAAGAGTAATGAGGAAGATCATTTCTCTCGCGAGAAGGTTCTGCACATTGCAGGCATTTTAGGGTAAGGGATCCTCCTTCATTAAGGGTAAGAGGTGAACAGGAGCAGGGATACTGTGGACCTGAGCCCGGCCTCAGTCTGAGTCGCCTTCTCTCTGGAGTTGGTATTGCTGTTTGCTTTGCCTTAAGCGGCTGTTGCCAGTCAGTTGGAGGTCCTCAGCCTTGCTCTTACGAAAGCTCTCAGGGATTATTAGTGAGTAATCATGCTCTTACCTTTACCTGGATTAACCTCTGGCCAGCCAATGAATAAAGAGTTGCAGCTCTATATCTCCAGGGAAAATGTGTCATGAAGATATTCAAGGTGGCACACAACCTGTAATTGCCATGATTTGGAGGCCAGCCTGGACTGTATAGCGAGACCCAGTCTCAGAAAACAAAACAAACAAAAAAAAAAGACCAGAAAGTCTACTGACTTTGAAGTGTTTTGTTTTGTGATACTAGGAATTGAACACAGGGACTCTCTACCACTGAGCTACATCCCCACCCCTTTCTACTTCTTGTTTGGAGACAGCATCTCACTAAGTTGCCCTGGTGGGACTCCAATTTGTAATCCTCCTGTCTCAGACTCCCTCAGTCCTAGAATTACTTGCGTGTACCATGGCACCTGGCTTGACTTTGAAGGGTTTTGAGAAACACATAGTCTTTTCAGATTTCCTGTCAGAGTGTGGAAATGTGTTGGAGAACAACCTTCTGTCTCTTGTCCATCCTGTACTGTTTGATTGTACAATGAGACCCCGACTTAGGAACATTCATGTCAAGAACTTGCACAGATACCAAGTCCTCGCATCGTCCAAACCAATTGTAGAAGTACCTCACGTGTCTGCCAGACACCGTCACAGTTACGCTGCCATGTGCTTAGTGTACAGTGCTCAGTGAAAGCCGAGGAGTCCAGAAGCAAGAGGAACAGCACTGTTGATGTGGAGGGGACTGCTAGGAAGTGCAAAGCTTCATTTGTTGGGCTTATGAACATTCTCCCGGAAGGGAGCTCATTCCTAAGCCAGGGACTTACTGTAGCGTCAAATGACGAGCTGCATCCAGAAGTGTGGCCAAGACGCATCATGGCTAGCTGATACACTTCAATCTGGAGTCTCCCTCAAACCAGTTTCCCTACATAAACCTGTCCACTGGAAATTCTTAAACCATTTACTAAACTTTTATTGATGTGAATACAAGTTTAATGAATGAATTTATACATGTTATAAGTAGAAGGCTCTAGAACACAGGAAAAGGAATCAGCGATGGAGCCAGGTGTGGTGGCGCACATCTGTAAGTCCAGCTAGCTGCTCCAAATCTTGCCTGGATCGCTTGAGCCAGGCAGGATCCTGTCTCAAAAAGTCAAAACAAAAGTACATCTCTTGATAGGACTGTTCTTTTTCTTTTGTAAGACTCCTTTATCATTTGTATGATCTTGGTGAATAAGTACACAGTCAGGGAAAGAATAAATTCTGTAGGTGAGGCACCGCGTGCTGTGTGCTGTCCAGCTCCGGTGTGGCCCTCGGAGGGCTCATGGTTGTGTAGAATAGGAAGCATGAGCCCTGCAGGAGGCTGAGAGCTGTGGTGAGGTCAGATGTGTGAACAGTTATCTCTAGGGGCTACATCAGTGACAAGCAGTGGACAAGGGTGCCCTGGGAGCTGAGGGAGGGCGCTGAGGTCTTGCTGTGCTCTGAAGAAGCCACGTTGTCTCTGGTATGTCCCGCCTGCTTGGACCACTTTGCCCAGCCTGCAAGAGCTTCTCTTTTAGGAGTCAGCAGCATTTCTGAGCTCTCAGTGCTGCAGGAACTGGCTGTGGACCTCCTCGACTGGCTCCAGGGCATGGGCCTCCCTTTAGAAATTCCTCGGGGGCGGGAGCTGCTACCCATCCTGTCAAATGCAGCGCTTAGCACAGTGTAGGACCTCACTAATATGTGTCTTGGAGGAAAAGAGGAGACGCCAGGAGGGAAGACCTGCAGGGAGGGAAGGGGGCAGCACGTCACAGGAGAGGGCAGTAGAGCTGGAAGAAGAGCCATTTCATATGTTTTGAACTGTGTGGGAATTTTTTATACTGTAAACAGTAGGATAAGAGGGTCAACGCCTATAACTTGCCACCATTTAGCTTTTCGCCGCCGTCTGCATCCAGGCCACAAGCCCCCAAAGGCTGGACTTAACATGTGGGCGCTTCCAGGGAAGGCCCTGGAAGGTTTCCTCATTCTTCTCATCTTCTCACCCCGCCCCAGTACTGGGGATGGAACCCAAGGCCTTGGCCGGGTCTATTTCCCCAGCCCTTTGTATTTGTACTTTGAGATAGGATGGATCTCACAAAGTCACTAAGTTGCCCAAGCTGGGTTTAATTAAGCTTGTGATCTTCATGCTTCAGCCTCCCAGAGGGCCGCAGTTACAGACTTGTGCCGTGATGCCCAGCTTTCCCGAATGTTTGTTATCTGTGCGCTGTCATAAGAGGAGAGGGTGCGTTTGAAGCTTAGAGGACACAGCTGCACGCAGGGTGACTCTGCCTAGCCTTGGACCCCTCCTCTCTAGGCTGTAGCATGGCAGCGAGCTCTGCCCTCAGTCCAGGCTCACAGCGACTTCACTGCTGAGTTGGACCTTCACCGAGCATTCAGCTAAGGCTCAAGATTCTTTCTTAAACCCAAATGTATTCAGGAAGTTTAGTTTGATCGTGTTGCAAAGATTGATAGAACTGACTAATGATCAGGGAGAGATAATCCGCACAGGCAAATAATGACGCTAAGAAATTGTGGCCCTGATGTTAGTTTTAGGTGTGAGGATCATTATGAAGGAGTCATCTCTAGTTTCAAAAGCTTTTGTGTTCTCTCAAAAAAAGGGATAAAAATCTTTTAAAACAAGTAAAATATATTTCACTTCTACAAAGCAGTGTTTTCTACTTGTATGTAATGTGACCTCTGGAACAGGAAAAGGAGATTAGTGCAAAAAACAGATGAAATCTGAAATGTAGAGTTTAGTTGGTAGTAATACACTGATGACAGATGTATCACAGTTATATGAAATGTTAGCTTTAGGGACGGCTGAGCAGAGGGCATAAGGGAAATGTCATACTCCCTTTGCAACTTGTCTGCAAATCTAAAGTTATTCCCTAGTAAGTTAATGTTTAGATATTAACCCCTGCTTTCATTTTAGGCGCAGCGTCATCGTGGGTGCAGGTTACATTGCCGTGGAGATAGCGGGGATCCTGTCTGCCCTGGGTTCTAAGACATCGCTAATGATACGACATGATAAGGTGAGTCCTGTCCTTTTCCTGGCTGGTTGTTTGTTTGTTTGTTTTTTAGAGCAGTTTTTTTCTGATACCACAATCAGGTACTAGGGGGCAAAACATGTAGCGGTTATGCCCGTTGGTCTGGGCCATGTGGGCTGAACGTAACGTGTTTGAATTAGACCTTCCATGCCTCCCATCTGCTAGTTGATGAAAATTCCAAATTGCTCAAACTGGCTGGTATTTTCTTTTCTTTTCTTTTTTGCCTGGTATTTTCATCATGAAATGATAGTTATCAGATACCCTAATAAGGAGACATGCAGACTTCAGTATAAATGTTTGTTAAATTAAACAGTCTATCACATTAATTTCTGTGTGTGAAAGGGCGCCTTGTAGATCATCCACTTAAATTTCACTGTATAGGTGAAGAAACTTAAGGGCAAGCGAGGCTTTGTGGCCTCTGATTAGTATCAAAACTGGGAGTCGCTGAAGTCTCGGAAAGCCCCAGCCAGAACTCTTTGTGCTCAGACATGACCTGCACCTTTGTCACCGCTTGGTTGAGCATTGCTTGGTCTGTGGCTGGTTAGTGACTGCTGAGCACTGCTATTGGACGGGCACCTTGTTAGGGCTTTGAGAGAGTAAGTGTGGGGGCTAACGAAAGCGTTGGCCTAAGACACTGCTCCCGCAGCTGACTGTCCCAGTCAGACATGTGCCTTGAGCGGGTCATTTAATGCCTTTGGGGCCTAGTTCTGCAGCAACAGGATTTATGAGACTCCTGATCGCTCAAGTGCTATGATTCTAATTTTGTTTTTGTGGTACCAGGGATTGAACTCATGGCCTGGTGCATCTAGGCAAATACTCTGTGACTCAGTTTTGCCCCTGGCACATTTTAAGTTTTGTTTTTTGAGACAGGATCTCATTAAATTACCTGGGCTAGCCTCTAACTTGCAGTCTTCCCGCCTCAGCCTCCAAGGTAGGTGGAATTACAGGGGTTTGCCACTGCACTGGCTGACTCTACTTCTTAATTTGAACAAATGGAGGGACATGAAGGGTACTGACAGTCCTAGTCAACATGCATTCCTAAAACTCTATCATAGGCTTTGAAAACATGTCATATAATTAGCCCTAAAGAGGTTTATGTCTTGAATAATGTTTTTCATGAACATAGTTTTGTATTACTGAAATATATCCAGCAAATTGAAGGGAAGAAGAAAGACGGAAGGATAGCCAGCCTAATTTAATAACTAAATTAGTAAACCACTGCAGTCTTATCAGTACAGTGGCTGATTTCTGCATTTGCAGAGAGCCACATTACTTGGCTTCCTGCTGTCTCCCTTCTGAGGCCCCAGGCTGATCCTCTCTTTGTCCTGTGCTGGTGTAGTTCTCTCTGAAGGTACCGTGAGTAACTCCTGACTACCTACTGGGGTGTGGTGCGTGTGCTTGATCCCAGGTAAATCTCCAAGGCCAAGCTGTGATTTCTAGCTGGATAAAGAAATTTGGCTAGAGGACCTTCCCTTAAAACATATTAGAGGGAAGGCTGGCCCTCGTATACTAAAAGGGAGAAGAAAATTTCTGTTCCCTACACATACACGAAAGAGAAGCCAGCTTGGAAGAGGGGAAGATGAAGGTAATAGAGGCCTAAAGTTGACAGTCCATTTCTTTTGGACTCTGAAACAGGAACTGATAAAGTTCATTGCTGTAGAGACCATGGTGGTGATGTAGGCTAATAGAAGATTTACTAATACTGCTCCCACGATAGCCCTGAAGGAAGGAGGGAATAAAAAGAAGGAGAATACAGTACTGACATTTCCCTCCCAAGTTTGTAGCATGTTCTTTCTTTTGTACCACCCATCCTCTGTGGCCTGATTTGTATGCAGGTACTTAGAAGCTTTGATTCACTAATCAGCTCCAATTGCACTGAAGAGCTGGAGAATGCTGGTGTGGAGGTCCTGAAGTACTCACAGGTATGTGTGCCAGGGCTCGCTCATCTGTTGCTGGGGAATCACAGTTTTTTGCTTTTATTTGTCTTGTTTTGCTTTTTGCAGTGCTGGGAATCAAACCCAGAGCTGCATGCCTGGTAAACAAGTGCTCTACCATGAGCTCCATATCCCAGTCCTTAGTTAGGTTTATAAACACAGACTCTGTTTACTTCAGTTTATTCCACTTGTAGGGAACGGTGAATTACTTCTTAATATTAAGCTATAGTTCATACTAATGTATTAATGAAGTAAAAGTGTAAAAGATTAGAAACCTAGCAGTTGAATTTAGAACTAAAACTGACATTTGTATTCAGATGCCTTTTCACACATCCTTATTTTGAGATTTATATCCATTTTTCAGAAAATAGTACAGAATCAATTTTTTTATTTTCTGGTTTCTGAGACAAGGTCTCACCATGTAGCCCTGGCTGGCCTTGAATTTGTGGTGATCTTCCTGCCTCAGCCTCCCGAGTGCTGGGATTATAGCCGTGTGCCACCATGCCCAGCAGAATCTATTTTTAAGGCATACCTTTTTCGGATTTTATAGATGGAAAGAATTATGAAGTACTTCATTCACTCTCTTCAGGGAACCACTTGAATTTTGGCAGAGTTTCCCTGGAGAATTAACTTTGTAAAAACAATTCCCTCATCCGCACACACAGCTTTGCTTTTTCAGTACAGACCATATCAAGTAAAATAATCAATGAGAACATGCTTTCTGGATGCGGAAATGGTGGACTAGTGGAAGATGTCACCATCAGATTTAGGACCCTCACTGAACCGTGCAGTCAGCCCTCTGTATGTATAGATTCAATCCGTGAAGATCAGAAATGTTTGGAGGAAAATGAGATCTGCTGACTTTTTTCTTGCCACAATTCCCCAGATAATACGGTCTAACAACTAACATTTATAGTGTACTTAGCATTAAAATAATCTGGAGATCCCAGGAGGGTGTTCATAGGTTATATGCAAATGCCGTGACATTTCCTGTAAGGGACTTGAGCATCTTTGGAGGGTCCCGGAAGCCGTCCCCCAAGCAGATACTCAGGGCTGAGTCTGTGGGCGTGGCTGCCCTGCCTGGACTCCTACTCCCCTCCCCCATTCTGATGGGGAATGTCCAGGAGAAGCAATGACCATGTGGTTTGGGGAAGTTTCCTAGTGATATTGCTGTGGCCTGCTTCCAAGTCACTGTGGTTAGATTTATTACTTAAACATCTCCACAGTTTTAAAGAAGTATACTTTAAAATACTTTTTTTTTTTTTTGGTGCCGGGGATCAAACTCCAGGCCTTGTACTTGCCAGGCAAGCACTCTAACCACTGAGCTAAATCCCCAGCCCCTAGAATACTTTTTAAAGCTGAAACATTGCAATGATGACATGAGTTGACATCCTTGGTCATTGGCTAGAAGATTTAAAGGGCAGCCCAGTAAGCTGGGCATGGTGTTGTGTCCCCATAATCCCAGCACTGTGGGAAGCTGAGGTAGGAGAATTGTGAGTTTGAGTCTGGCCTGGACAGTTTAGCAATTTAGTGAGACCTTGTCATAAATTGTTGTTTTGTTTTCTTTCTTACAAAATTTTTAAAAAGGGAGAGGCGATGTGGGTTTGAGGGTATAGCACCGAGTGAGGGCCCTAGGCTCAATCCCTAGCACCACACAAAGAAAAGGCCACCCAGGAAATAAGGATGCTTCCTAGGAGTTCTAGTGTTGGTAGCTTTTGGGTAAAAAGCAAATCAGCTAGAAATTTCAGCATTTTTTTTAGTATTAAAAATTCTGTTTTCCTCTTTATTTGCTTTCCCCCTTCCTTCTCGCCTCACCCCACCACACTCATTTAACACATTTTATTTGTCTGTAGGTCAAGGAAGTTAAAAAGACTTCTGCAGGCTTGGAACTCAGTGTGGTTACTGCCATTCCTGGTAGAAAGCCCACCTTGACCTCCATTGTGGACGTTGACTGCCTGCTCTGGGCCATCGGGAGGGACCCAAATTCCCGGGGCTTAAATTTAGACAAACTGGTAAGACGACTGGGTGCGCCCCAAACATTTTTGAATCTGTTCTCAGCCCTACAGTTTCCACCCCTCCCACCCTGCTGCCCATGCAAAATTTGAGTGGGTTTCATTGAATTCTTTCCTTTTCTTTTCTTTTCTTTTTTTTTTTTTTTGTGGTGCCGGGGATCGAACTCAGGCCCTTGTGCTTGCAAGGCAAGCACTCTAATCACTGAGCTAAATCCCCAGCCCCTGAATTCTTTCCTTTTCATTCCATTTTTCTACTTTGTCATCAAATCCAATCACTTTGAAATATTTTCCTTGGCTAGCATTATGACCCTGGATCCCGTCCCTGATTTGATTAGAGAGATTCTAATCTAGATTGTCCAGAAGTTTCCTGACAGCTTCCTTCTCAAAGACTTCCTTTGTGACACTCGAATATTGCTTTAAAGTCCTGCGCTGATCCTGACTTGTCCACAGTGTCTAATCCACATTGTTGTGTGTGTCCTTGGTGTCACATATGGTGGTACTCAGGACAGGAACAGATGTGAAGCCATCTCTCTTACCTCTGCAGATGGCATTCTTTGTTCTTTAAATTTTTGAAATCTAGTGTAGTAGTCTGGGGTGTGGTTCCCAGAGTTTTACCTCAGTTTGAAGCTCAGTTCCTTTACTTCCAGTTGTATGGTCTTGAGTAAGCAGGTTAATTTTTCCAAGTTGTTTCAGTAGCTTCATATGCAAGATGGTAATAGAAACAGTACTTGCCCCATTGGGCTATAGGGAAGAATAAATGAGATCATGCTCACAAAGCAATTAGCTCACTTAGGCCCTGGCTTAGATTGTGAGCACAGTAAATGTTAACCTGCTGCTGTTGATGATCATGATGATTTTTCCGATATACTATTCTGTTAGCAAAATGGAATGTTTTATGTTTGAGGTTTACATATTTGATGGAAATTTGCATATTAAGTGGTACATAACATTTTGATTTATGTTCTTTTTTGTTGGTTTGTTTGGTGCTGGGTATCACACTCAGGGCCTTATGTTTGCAAGGCAAGCACTCTAACTACTGAGCTAAATCCCCAGCCCCCTGATTTATGTTCCAAAATTAATTTCTGTTATAAGTAGATTTCTTTTTCAATTCTATAAAAGGTTATTTTTGAGCATTTTAATGATTGTTGTCCTTACTAACTTTTTGGTGCTGGTGATTGAAAGTAGAGATTCATGTGTTAAACGTGTGCTCTACTATTGAGCTATATCCCCAGCATATTTTTCAGCATTTTAAATAATAAAGCATTTGACTTGTTTTCAGTCTTACTGTTTAGTGAAATTTAGTTGAAGTGGTTGGCTATTTTTATAGTAAAAAAATTAGTCATCCAGCTTTTCACCTTTCAAGAGAGATTTTACCTTTATACAGATAGAGGCATGGGTATAATCAGTGTTCAGCTGTATTTGCTGAATTCTTAAAGAATGAAGCAAAAAGCCAGGCATGGTGGCACACACCTGTAATCCCAGGACTCAGGCTGAAGTAGGAGGATCATTGTGAGTTCGGGGTGAGCCTGAATTACATAGCAAGATCCTGTCTCAAAAAACAAACAAGAATGAAGGATAAAAAAAGTTTGACCTCAAACAGCACTAGGCTATGTCTGTACCATCCAAAGTGAATATTACTGCTTGGTAGTTCTTGTCAATGTGTTACTAATCCAGTTTAATCTTAATCTTGCTTATGATTATTTGAGAGGTAAAAATGGGGAAACCAGGAATACAGAAATAAGAGGTAACTTAGCCAACTGTAACTTTTGTGGAAGAGAAAAGATACCTGCCTAGGTTAAACCGTCATCTGCAATAGAAGTTCACGTATTTGTTGATAAATAGGTGGTCATACAAAGTCTCATACCTACTGTGCATCCCAGTCTGTCCGGCTGCAAAAGTTATACTGTGTGGGGGGTGGAACCCAGGGCCTCACGCATGCTGAGCACGGTCTCTACGCCAGCCACACCCCCATCCTGAAAGTCGTGCTCTTGATCACCAAGCTCCTGGGGATGATCTGCTGTACTTCCTGCTCCTGCTGTGCTTGTCACACTGGGACAAGTGACGCTGCAAGATAAGCACAGCACATCTCAGAGTAAAACTGACTCAACATATGGGGGAAAATGGTTATGGGAAACATAATGTGTTTTACAACGGAGTGTGGTATGTATTTGGGTTTTTTAAAATAACATGGTAAACATCAGAGGGACGTGCTTCTGGCTGTGTCCCCAAGGTATCCAGTAGCCTGCCTCACGGGAAGCCCTTTGGTGGAAAAAGTTGAAAACACGCCCGAAGATTGCCCCCTGCCCAGCACGTAGTCCATCTGATAGTGGAGCAGGCCCTTTTCACGTTTACCCAGCCAGTTGAATTGTGCATTACGGCGTCAAATCTTGCTAAAACTCCTCACTCAAAATTGTGTAAACTATTTCACCCTTTACCTGAAGCAAAAGATAAAAAATTTGCCAGCTTTAAATGTTTCTCATGCTGCCGTTGAATCTTCTTGGATGTTCAGGCTGACAGGGTGCTGATGTGAAATGAGGCAGATCCAAAGGTTTGATCTGCCATTTTAGTTGTTGGGTCCAGTATTCATGTGATGTCCTTCATAATTTTAGGGAATTCAAACTGATGAAAAAGGTCATATCATAGTAGATGAATTCCAGAACACCAGTGTCAAAGGCATCTATGCAGTGGGGGACGTGTGTGGAAAAGCTCTTCTGACTCCAGGTAATGCTGCTTTCATCCTCTCAACGGAAGGGATGCTCCGTGTGCTCCCTAAAACTGTCCAACCCCCTTGAGCAAAGTTACAAGGATGAGGGTCGTTGTCTTATCAAGATGGTAAAAAGTGAAATAGATGTTGGATGGATACCATTTTCTGAATGATACTTTTTCCTCAAAAGTCTTAATAAAACGCTTAGAGAAGATTGAAAATTTCTTGTAGATGATATGGTCATCCTCTGAAACTCTGCACGTTAGTCTCAAAGTATGTGTGTGGTGACAGAAGTGATTTAGATCCACATTCTTTTTTTTTTTTTTGGTGCCGGGGATGGAACTCAGGGTCTTGCGCTTGCTAGACAAGCACTCTAACCACCATGTTAAATCCCCAGCCCTAGATCCACGTTCTTGTATAAGTATGTGAAAACACTTAAAAATCTACTCTTAGCAATTTTCAAGTTAATAGTACGCTATTACTAACAGCAGTCAGAGTAGCCTGTGAGCAGCGAGATCCAGGGACAGAGTCTCAGCCTTGCCCCTGCTCCCTCCTGAGTCACGAACATCCAGTGGTGGATAAAAACGAGCTGGTGCAGAAGGCCAGCTGACCGAGCAGGCCGAGTGAGATGCTGACATGGCAGCCTGCGCGAAGCCTGTACCTGAGCAAGGTGCTGAATTATCTAATGTGGAGAGAACTCTTCTCACCATTGCTTATGAAAATGTCGTAGGAGCCCGTAGGTCATCTTGGAGGGTCATCACCAATGTGGAGCAAAAGACAGAAGGTGCCGAGAAAAAGCGGCAGATGGCTTGAGAGTACAGGGAGAGAATTGAGATGGAGCTAAGAGATGTCTGTAGTGATGTATATATACTACTCTTTCTTCTGGAAAAGTTCTTGATCCCCAGTGCTGCACAAACTGAGAGCAGAAGCCTTTATGTGAAAATGAAGAAAATGAAAGGAGACCACACTGTTACTTGGCTGAGGTTGCTGCTGGTAGCAACAAGAAAGAGATTATGGATCAGTCACAACAAGCATACAGGGAAGCTTTTGGGATCAGCAGAAAGGAAATACAAGCAATGTGCCCTGTCAGATTGGGTCTGGCCCTGACCTTCTCTGTGTTACAAGATTCTGAACTCCCAGAGAAAGCCTGTTCTCTGGCAGAGACAACTTTTGACGAAGCTATTGCTGAACTTGATATATTAAGTGAGGAGTCATGCAAGGACAGTGTGCTAATCACTACTGAGAGACAGCTACTGAGAGACAACTTGGCATTGTGGATATCGGATACCCAAGGATACCCAGCTGAAGGAGAGGAAAATTTACCAGCCTTCAACTTTTGTCTGCCCCATTCTGAAATTTACACAGTAGCCCATTAGTCATCCATGCTGTCCCAGAAATAGTTTTTGTTTAGGATTTTTTTTTTTTTTTTTTGGTGCTGGGGATCGAACTCAGGGCCTTGTGCTTATGAGGCAAGCAGTCTAACCACTGAGCTAAATCCCCAACCCCTTATTTGTAACAGGCTTATGTTACTTCTCTTTGAATTTCTATATTTCCCCTGTGGTTTTTCTGCTTTAATATTAGGAGAGTGGAGCCAGTATATTCCCTACACATGGCCAGTATAGGGAAGTGGAATTTTTATACAAGGTATAAATGTTTGGCACAGTACTTTTGGTACATTGTGGTTTCACAGGAGCCAATGTTAAAACTGCTTCTATGTCTTTTTTTTTTTTTTTTTTTTTTTTTGAGACAAGGTCTCACTATGTAGTTCAGGCTGGCCTCAAACTTACAGCAATCCTCCTGCCTCTGTCTCCCAAGTGCTGGGATTACAGGTGTGCGCCACCACGTCTGGCTTGCTTCTATGTTTTAAGTAAAGAAAACTGCCTACATACTAGTTTGTCCTGGTGGGGAATAAAAGAGCGCATTGTTCCAGGCACAGATGTAGCTGCTGTGGGTACTGTAAGGTTTGGAGCAGCTCTGAGACTGGTAGGAACGGATGGGTCCATGTGTGGAGCCCTGTCTCGGGGCACAAGCAACCGCAGTGTGCACACCTCTGACTGCAGCTGCAGGGGTGGCCTGCAGGCAAACTGTCACCCATCGTCACCCATTTACTCTGAAGAAGGGCAGAAATGGTTCACATTCCATTATTTACAAAGTTACCTGCTTTCAATATTTTTGCTACCCTGTTTAATTGTACTTAAATGTTTTAGGCAACCTAAGAGCAATTGTAAAAGTAAAGATGTCAAAATGAATTGCTTGGTATTTAATACTTTATCTATAGCAAGCATAGTAGTAAACAAAAATACCATGTTTTTAACTTTTTTTTAGGTTTTTTTGCTTTTACAATTTTTTTTTTACTTGCCTAACATGTATGTACTGTAAAAATAGTCGACGGGAAATTACCTGAGATGATGACCAGCTCTGTTTAATGCCTTTAGAAATTTTCATGAACAATTCAAGCATAATTGTTAAGAACACTTGTAATAAGTTCATGTAAGTAGAATAAAAATTTTATGAATGGAAGAAAACAAAAGCATGCGGAGTAATAGATCTCTTAGACTTAATTTATCCTAACCGAAAATTTTTTTCTTGTGGCGTTAGGGACTAACTCAGAGCCCAACACACATTAGGCAAGTGCTATACCTCTGAGCTGCCTCCCTCCCTAGACTGAAATTTTATATCCTTTCACAGAAAGTTGTTTCATCAGAAGCAAAATAACGAGCAAATTTCCAAAAATGACGTAGCATAAACTAAACATTGAAAAGTATGTCAAAGTGAAGAAAATTTCTTACATATCCTACTAATATTTCAGGGAAACACTGTCCATTTTAAATTAATAAAATTAAAAACTGTCTCTTTTACTCAATTTAGGCCCCTTTTTAAAAAGATTTAAAAATAAAAACAGTAAGGAGAGTAAATTTTTAAGTTAAAAAATCTTAATGTATAATGAAATAGCTATAATGTGGAACTGAAGATGTGCAAAAACTACTACACTTTGCTCCATAAATACCTCATAGAAAACTAATATGCTCACCAGTAGACTGCCAGGTGGTTGGCAACTTACGTACATGTGCTTTTTTTGTTTTTGTTTTCATAATAGTATGTATAGGATTCATATAAGCCAGTTGAATTGTTCACTAAGGCACTGATATGTTTTCATTATGTTATGCCAGATATTATAATGAGATGTGGCACAAAACTTAGAGCCAGTGTGTTATGCCAGATGGCGTAATGATGAGTAGAACAATTATGCCGTGTTAGAATGAACAGTAAGATAAACACTGACTTTAAAATATCTCTGTAGTTGCGATAGCTGCTGGCCGAAAACTTGCCCATAGACTTTTTGAATGCAAAGAAGATTCCAAATTAGACTATGACAACATCCCCACTGTGGTCTTCAGTCACCCCCCGATTGGGACAGTGGGGCTCACAGAAGGTAGGTGTTGAAAGATGAAGGGCATTTGCGATTTCTTTCTTTGAGCTAGGTGTCTGTCAATCAACTAAATATGTCTCAGTCCCCAAGTTATGCTCTTTGTTTTTGTTTATTTCTTCTTGTTGTTGTTTTGTTTGTTTCTTCTTGTTGTTGTTTTGTTTTTGTTGGTTTTGTTTGTTTGGAAACAGGATCTCACTCCATTGTTCCAGCTGACCTTGAACTCACTGTGTAGCCCAGGCTGGCCTCAAACTCGCAGGAATCCTCCTGCCTCAGCCTCCTGAATGCTGGGATTACAGGCATGTGCCACCATGCCTGGCTGTTTATTTTAGACAGGATCTTGCTGTGTTGCCCAGGTTGGCCTCAAACTCCTGGACTCAAGTGTGATTCTCCTGCCTCAGCCTCCTAAGTGCTGGGACTACTAGCATACTCCACCATGCCTGGCTTCTCTCTTTCTTGCTTTTTTGGCTTTTGAGACAGGGTATTGCTGTGTAGTTCAGGCTGGCTTTGAACTTGCGGCGATCCTCCTGCCTCAACCCCCCAAAGTTCTGGGAGTACAAGTGTGCATGGCCATGCCCGGCCCTAATCATAGTTTCTTTTTTTTTTTTTAATTTTTCATTTTTACCAAGAACATGTTTTGGTACATTGTATACATAATGATCATAATCAACATGGTTATTTTGTACTTGTACATGATACATCTTGGTTTTCCCCCTCTTCCCCCCTTCCCCTCCCCTCTCTTCCATTCACCCACCCCTCCCTATTTGCAACAAGTGTAGTTACACTTTACCATTTTTTCCCCTTTGATCTTACTTTTCTTTTAAACTTCTTCTTTATCCCCCTTTTCCCTATCTAGTTCTCCTCTCTTTTGAATACTATCTCTCTTTTTTTTT
>PVJO010022381.1:0-28031 GCA_004026905.1 Hystrix cristata | reverse complement strand
TTTTTTGTGGAGGAAATATCTTTTTAATAAATATTGTGCAGAAAATGATCTCCATAAGGAAAGAATAAATAAAACCAACTTCTCTTTAACTGTACATAACTATTAATTACTTTGTAGTTCATACTTAGATCTGTTTAACTAAGAACCAAAAAGAATCAAATGTAAAGGAAAATTTAATATTTTATTAAATTAATAAATTTAATAATTTAAAAATATATTAGGGTGAAGAAATTTTGCTTATCAAAGATATCATTAATTGAGTAAGCAGAATAAGTCACACAGTGACTTGTAACATATTTATTATATATGAGTAACAAAAATTTCATGTCCTAATTTTGTTCCTTTTTGTGTAGTCAATTTAAAAACTGCAGAAATCCTGGGGGAGGGAAGCAAAAACCTGAACAAGCACCTGGAGTAGATGTTACACAGTGGTGAACAACCTGATGAAAATGGTTTCAACCTCATTAGTCATCAGAACTACACACACTAAAACCATAGTTGAATACACAATACCAAGCCATATAATCCAGAATGGTTAGACTAAAAAATAAATAACATACAATATAGGTGAATGTGTAAAACAACTTTGTACAAACACTACCAATACTTATTTACAATCTAGAGAAATGAATGGGAACGTACGATAAAAGGTGCACACAAAAGTTGTCATGCATAAATCCGGAAGGCCAAGGGTGCAGGTGGGAAAAGAATTTACCAAAAGTAGAATAAATGTAGAAGGAAATGTACTGAAGCACGGGATGTGAGGGAAGCAGAGTGGTCAGGAGAGGGGACCGCACTTAAAGCCCAGAGGGATGTTTTTAAGAAGATGGATGAGGGTGGATCCGCTATTAACCACGGGCAATAGCAGCCTCGGTTACAAAGAGCAACCGAGAGGAGTGTGCTTGCGTTCCAAAGAAAGCTTGTGTTCTGGCATCCTGAATGTTTGGCTGTCAGGCACATACTTGGGGCCCAAAATATGAGAAATGTTCTAATTGTCCTGTTGCCCATAAGGAAAAATATTTTTTTAATCGTACTGTTGTTCACAAGAATGTGTCAGAATTATTTAAAATACCTTTAAACTGGACGCTTCCCCAACATACATACTCAACATACATAATCAATATAATAATAGACAGCACAGAATGAAGGAGTAATAAAGACAACCATCACAAAAGTAATACAAAGCAAAGGAAAAGACAAAAATGAAGGTATTTCTGAAGTTCAAAAGTAGACCTAAAAGCAAGACAAGAATATGGTCAGAAGTCAGGATTGTGGTTACTTGGAGGAAGGACGAGGGTAAAAGGAAATCTGTCTTTTTATTCTTCCCTGATCTTAATGATAGTTTCAAGGTTGTTTGCTTTGTGAAAATTTATTGAGCATTTATGCTCACTTTTCTATATGAATGTCATACATGAATTTTAAAAACCTAAAAAACAGCAAAGATCCCACAAACCTCCCAGTAACTCTGTGCAAGGAAATCAGAAATAACTCTTCTCAACTGCGTGTTTTAATTTCAGAAAGAAAAGTTATTCAGACTGGAATAGGATCAAAGTAGGAAAAAAAAATAAAAAAACAAACCCAAAACAACAACAAGCATTTGGGAGGATGACTCAACACTTAATCTGCATTCGCTCCTATTTTATTTTCTGGCTTGTGTCTCTTGCTCTGAGTTAACTCCCTGACAAGGTGGGTATTTAGCCCCATGTCAGTGCAGATCCTTGTGTTTGCTCTTTGCTGCCTTCAGAATAGTGTGTGTGCGCGCGCGCGCATGTGTGTGTGTGTGTGTGTGTGTGTGTGTGTGTGTGTGTCTGTGCCTGCAGGTATCTCTTCCCAAATTCTCTGGTTTAATCAAGAGACAGGGCTTTGTAAAAATCCTCTGTCCTCTTCCTGCCTCCTGCTCTTCTCTCGCACTTCAGGTAGAAGCTCTGATTGGTAAGTTTGGAACATGAGGACGGATGGAAGAACCCAGCAGCTTCCTCTGCCTCTTCCTGCCTGAGTCCTGACACGGAGAACAACGCGCTTCCTTTTTCTCAGCTGCTCTACTGACCAAGGAGAGAGTTTCTCCTCTCTCAGGGTTTAGGTAGAAAGCCCACACGAGGCTGCGTTACCCTGACCCTGACCAGCCCTTCTCAGATCACAAAGACCTTTAGCTGTCTTACGGTTTTGTTTTGTTTTCACTTTTCTTAATTTCTCACTTAGTTCAGAATCAAGGTGGAGGAAAGCGAGAAGAAAGCACTAATTATTTAGCATAATCATGACCCAGACAACACAAACTCCAATATGGAGTGTGTTCATAAGATTTTTTATTAGTAGTCATTCTCTTGTTTTATTATGTTCCAAATTCACTACCAGAAGTGCACCTGCTTACTTGCTCTCCTGTGTCAAAGATGAATTCTTTCCCAGAGCTTTCTACTCCTGTTTGTTCCTTAGAGCCTCTCTGAGTCTTCTTATGTCACTCAGTCTGACACCTCCGGAAGGATGGGGAAGATGAGGAAAGGCAGAGGGAAAGGGGAGTAGTAACGACATTGTAGTAATGACAGTATCTGTTCATTAAACGATCTTGGGTATCAGGTACTTGGTGGTTTATATACTGATATACTGTGAGATTTAATCATCACAAGAAACCACTTTACAGATGAAGAAACTGAGGCTGGGAAAAATTAAGCAAGTTGTCCCAGACTAACACAGGTTGGTAAGTTTCACTACTTTGCTCTGTGCCATCTTCTAACTGCATTTCATATCCAGTGGTTGCAATTTCCTGCCCCATGCTACTATCATTGTCGTCTATGTTTTCTGTTCCATGAAATTAATTAGTCTCTTTAACAGATAGATTAATTTTCATTTCAACTAACATTCTATGACCTCTAACACGATGCACTGGATATAGTAGATGCTCAGAAAATACTGATTGATGATATCAACCTCAGAAATATTAGAACAATTAGAAAAGCAAAATTAACCATGTCATTGAACATGAGACACAGATTTGAAATTACTGTGCACATTCAGAATATAACAGAGAAATAGATCTCCCTGATGTATAAAATGTAGAAATATAGAGAACTACATAGTGTGTACAAATAAAGTATGTAACAAATTTCTTTTGTGTCTTCCACTAAGCCACATCCCTCGGCCCCCTCCATTTCGATTTTTTTTTCTTTTAAGGTGGTCACTCTAATTCTTTTTTTCTTTTTAAGGCAGTATCTCTAATTTGCTGGCCTTAAACTTGTAATCCTCTTGCCTCGGACTCCTGAGTAGCTGTGTGTCATGGAACTTTTAAGGAGTGTGAAATTAGGGACTCAGCTTTCTAGCTGTGAGCTCTTGAACAAGTCCTAACCTCCAAGAGACGCCATTACCTCTTCTCAAATAAGAATTCTCACCCCTCGGGGAGAGCTTTTAAGAAGTAATAGCTTTGGGGCAGTTTTAAAACTGTAATAATACAATTCTATTAATTGACATTAGCTATTTGGTAATAATGTATGATATGATAAAAGACAAAGGTATGTAATACAGTATTTAATTGGCAATATTCAAAATATCATATGCTATATATGCTATATTGATATATAATACTATTTCATCATTTTATAATAGCTATTAATTATTTGGTCAAAGCCCAAGATGAGTTCTCAATAAACGAGAACACTTATTCTGTAGACACACAAAATGCTGTTGCAGCTACATGTGTGAGCTGCTGCTTCTCTCCTTGTCTCCTTTATTCTTTGTCTAGCTCACCCTCTTCCCTGTCACTTCTGTCCCCAGGCATATATACGTCCTGTCAGCAGGATGAAATATTAACAACTCCCTGAGGGGAAGTTTTTCCGGGGTCTTTTCTCCCTCCTGATGTCAAGCTCTTGTGAATACCTCTTGCCTCAAACTTATCCTGCTTTTGCTGCATACCCAGATGAAGAATAGTTGAACTTACAGAGGCAAATTGTTGGGCCATATTTGAAATTCAGCTTTATCATAGGACAGACCCATCAGGTGATCATTTTATGTCCTTCAAGAAGGTCTTTGTATATAAAGCAATTATATTTTCCTGAAGGTGAAGTTCTAAAAGAACAATCATGACATTGATATTTTGGGGTTAATAGAAAGTTCATTTTAAAAGTTTTTAATTAAAGAAATACATGTTTATTATTTTTTAAAATTCAAAAAAGACAAATAATTATGAGGCAAAGGTAAAAAATACCTCTATTAGTCTGTCTTTATCACTGCTAGAAGTAAGTAATAGCTATTAATTAGGTCTCATGTATCTGTCCAGAAAATAGATATATAAACACACTTACATGCATATATAGTTTTATATACTCATACTTTCTGCACATATTAAAAATTGTGCATATACATCTATTATTTTAATACATATGACATACACCATCCATACTGTCTTGTAATGTACTTAAAATCCTGTAGTATACTTAAAATCTGAAATGTAAAAATAATAATCCTAATAGTTATATATCATACAGCTTTCTATTTAAATGCCCCTAGAGATGACATTATTGATTTTCACTGTTTTCCTACAACACACTGAATGGTACTCCATGACTTATGGTGGAATTCTGCTGTTTATGGACTTTGTTCTTACTTTTGTGTGGCTACAAGGAGTGCTTTGGTGAATGTGGCTGTTCTTTTCTCACTGTAAATTTAAACCAATATTAACACACCTGTAAGTTGCATGTAGAAAAGACAACATGCTTCGGTTAGAGAAAAAAGCTTTGATATTTTGATAGGTATTGCTCCCAAAAGTCTGACTGATTTGCACTACCAACAACGCAGTCTGAGAGTGCCCATTTTATATCTGAAAATAAAGGACACTGTGATGTTATGAAATATGTATTTAGTCTTTGCCCCCATTTCCTGGCATACACTTTCTTAAATTCCTTGAAATTGCTGCATTGATAAAAGTGTCTTTTTATTGCTAATAAGACGAGCAATGGAGAGAGGCCACAGAAACAGAAAAATGGAGCTCAATTCTGTTATGTCCTTCTGAAGTTAATCTATTCAGATACCTAATATCGCCTAGACTTGGGGAAAACTCTGTGATACTCTGATGAGACAGTGAGAGCAAAAAAGAGTAGGAAATACTTAGTATTATTCTAGAAGAAGTTTTTGACCTTGTGTGCTTTACAAGGTCTTGGGAATCGCTAGAGATCTCAGGGTCACACTTTGAGAATCATTTTGTTTGGGCGAAAATATTAGTCTACACATAAAAGCAGGAATAACCTAGTTATCTTTTGTGACCTCCGAGCCAGGGTGAGGAGGTTGCAGAGATCAACTAATCATTTATAACAGGTGGACAGTGTAGTTAATGAGGAAGAAAACACCACCAGAGCATTAAGAATTGATTAAAGTATTTACTTTTTCTCTTCAGCTTGATAGTTAAGGCCAAACACATCCTTTGTGATGGGAAATTTATTCTACAAATTATACGGCCTTGGGAAGATTCACAATTGAAGCTGACTCAACATACATTTCATTATTTGATTTGTGTATCTTCAATTATAATTATGCCCAGTGATTAAATCTGATGTTGACTGTGCCCAGGCTCACTTTGTCATATTATTCATTCTTTTCTGCTGATAACACTGAGGGACGTCCACTTTCTGCACATACATGAGCTAACAAATGTTTTCCCAGCTGTCACCTGAGACTTTAGTTTTGTCTGCTTTCCTATTGAGAGTCAGAGTTCTGCTTTTGTTTGATTTTACCATACTAATTTATTATCGCAGACATAGAAATTTCATGTAAACTCATATGTGTGGTTTTATTTGTGTGTATTTCTATTTTGTTTACCTCTTTCAACTTGCCCTCCCCCACTGTTTGTAGCAGCACCGAGTGTCCCATATTGGCAACCTGGTGTACAATTTTTATATTTATTTTCATGCTCCCATAATATACCTCCCATGCACATGCATAAAAGCACACATACGTTGAAAGCAAAAAACACTTTTTCACACAAAAAAATGTGCTCTTAACATCTACAGTTCTGGTGCTGGTCATGGTGGCCTGTAATCCCAGCACTTCAGAGACCAAGGCAGGAGGATTGCCAAGAGTTCAAGACCAGCCCAAGATGCATAGCAAGTTCAAGGCCAGCCTGAACTACAAAGTGAGACCGTATCTCAAGAAAGTGTACATTTTTTCTGCATGACATTTAATGCTCAATCCATAGAGAATACCAATCCTGGGATTAAGGTAGCTTAATTCATTATTTTTAAGATTTTCATAACATTCCAAAATTTATTCAACCTCTGTTTTTAAAAGCATTTACATGAGTTTTAAAAGTATTCCCATTGTTATGTTACATTCTTACTGCTCGGAAGAATGCTTCCTCCTCTATACGCCCTATTTTGTAGAAAAGGATAAACTCTTAAAGTGAAACTGTTGCACCAATAGGTTTAGAAGGCTTTAACTTTTTTTAACCAGATGTTGCAAATTATTTTCAGATTGGGAGTAATTTACATTCTCATCAACAATGCATAAAAATATGCTTTTAAATGTTTTCATACTTACTAAATTTTAAAATTCTAACTAGTATAAAATAATAAATTAGATTACACATAATTTTTAATGTTTTATTATATTTAAAACCGTGGACATGTTTTTCCCCAAGTTATCTTGTACACAATTCCTGACATATTTTCTGCTAGCCAGTCCACCAGGATCTCGGCTCACATGGGACTCTTCCTATTTACAAGTTTGAGCTCATAATGCCAAGAACAGTTCATACAATTCCCACATTCGAAATCAAAATATCAGTTATTCTACACAGTGCTTTAAAAGGAGCTACCAAAATCTGGTTCAGTAATCGTTATTCCACCATTGACATTCATGATCTATAATAAGGCTAAAATGTTTTAAAAGTTAGAGTCCAATAATGAAAAATTTTCCAAGTATTCTGTTGGAAAGAAGAAAATACTTCCCTTTCCCTTAAAACCACATGAGAAAATTTCAGTAAGGACATAGAGAACTAAATACATCTTCCCTGAAATTTTACAGATGCTAGAAATGAGATCAATACATACCTGAAAAGCCAAAGCCAAGAGGTTGACAAGAATGACGTGCCCCTGACAGCCAGAGCCAAAAGGCATGGTGACAATGGCTGCCCGTCCGGAACTGGGATGGCAAAGTACACAGTGCTTTCTATAAGCTACGTGAGCCTACGGTACCTGAAAGCCGGAACTGAATCAGTTTAAAAAGGGGAGTTGTGCTGAAGGGACTTGAACTTCGGACAGACCGTGAGACGCTGCAGTCTGATGTGGGAAAGCGTTGTTGATTGCCTAACATGTAGAAATCCCACTAACAAGTTGGTAAGTAACCCATAAAATAGACCATTTAAAGATCTCATAATGATGCCAACAGAAAACACAACTGTACAGTCTTTCTTGTCCCTTAATCTACTCCAGTTCCAGTGATCTCGAAGGAGCTTAGTGACTAGAGAAAGGCAGTATATAGACAAGGTGGGGAGATATAGAGAAAGATGGTCACATCTCCACTGGAAATATTTTATCTTTTGTGATTTCATAAAATGATTATTGAATTACTTTACTTTTAATTTTTGTCCTATGGTAACTGAGGCCCTAAATCTTTCTGAATACTGCATTCACTATTTTCCATGGGCTATAAGTGCTTTCTAATGAGAGTTTGCATTTGATCTGAGGGTTACCGATGAGTGTGTTTGTTAATTAGTACTTACAGCTTTTTAATTATACTTAGAAAAATATTTCTAATTTTATTGAGCTATTGTTGGACTTCTGGGCTTAAATCTGAGCACTGGTGTGTGCTAAAAGAGCACATTGTTTCTGGGTGTGCAGTGTCAAAGTCAAGCTTCCATCTCCTGAGTCCACAGCATGAGAAAGTCTCTCTGCTCTCAGACCCTCATAGGAGCTAAGACTCGAGAATCAAAAGGTCTCAGTTCACCTGTCATTGCCTTGTACTCTAAGACCCCAAGAATCCTGGTAGTGTGTTCGCTGACCGTAAGGCTGATGTCGGATGCTCCCAAGGACCCATGAATCTCAACACTGTTCTGGACTCTGAACGCTGCTATCTAGATATTTTTATGGACTCAGGGGACACTACTTGCTCAGATACTCGATTAGCATCATGGTGGTCAAGGACTCGCTTGCTCCTGGGTGCTCTACAGCCCAGCAAAGTCTCAACCCAGGTGAAGCAGACTGATTAAGAATGGGAACACAGGATGTCTTAATACATTTTCTGATGCTAAAGCAGAACACGGCAGGACAGGGCAGAGCAAAGCTGCTTAATTCGTGGTGGCTTGGAAGCAGAGCAGTGGAAGAGTGCCAGAATAGAGAGGGGAGAGACGAGGTATAGACCACAAGGGCGTCCCTCCACGACCCACACAGGAACACAGAAAGATGTAATTCTCAAATTCGTGGGGCAGATCGCGAAGCCAGTCAAATCAAAACTCCACTCTGCCGCGGGCGTACATAGACCGTCTCGCACCTCTCATCTTTTAATACTGTTGCATTTCGATTAAGTTTCCAAAACATCCTTTGGGGGAGGGGTATTTAAACCATAACAGGGAAAGTGAGTGACGTGCACACAAACCCCTCTCTGCTCTGCTCTCCCGCTCCAGCGTTTTAAGCACCACACAATATTTGCTTTTCTTTTTACAAAAGTAGTACATTCTCGTTGCAGAAAATAAAATTTTGGAAAATCACTCAATTATAACTTCTGACAACATTTTGGAGTCTTCCCCTTCAGTTGTCCTCTTGAATATTTTAGTTCTTACTAATGATGTAGGGTTTTTACTACACATACTCTTTAAAACCACTTTTTTCTTAAATGTTGTATTTTCCTTGATTAGTCTTACAAAATGTTTATCAATTAGGTCCTTAGAATTTATAAGCAACGGTTGAAAAATATTCAATACTTCATAATTTATCAAAGATAAATATAATAGTTGTTAAGTAATTTATGCATTAGTTTTATTTAAATATTATTATTTCTTTTTTATTTTAGTTTATTAGTATATATACGTAGTATGTAATGTTTACATTCCTCCTGGAAAGTCAGTATATGTACATAACACATCGTGACCCCTTTTCTCATCCCATTTCCATTCCCTCCCTCCTTCCTCCACTCGTTCTGTGATTCCTTTCTTTTGTTTGTTAGATAAAATTCTAGAACTAAATTATTCAGTTCTTGATATATAAGTATTTTACATTTTTTATGTTCATTTTAATTTTTTATTCAACTAGACAGCAGCAGTTTACTACTAGATGTTTGGTTTCATGAAAGCAAAGATTATACCTCCTTTAGTAAATTTTATCTTTACAAACCTTTAACTTATTTTTCTTGTATTATCACACTTGTCAAGCATTGTACTATAAGGCTGACAAAAATCATGACAGCATTTTCGTTGTCTTGCTCCTGACTTTAAATATTCCTATGTTTCTGGAGTTGTTTCTGCATCTTCTAGCCTGTTCCATTGTCTTCATGCCAATATCACCCTGTTTTTATCACAGAAGCTTTATAGTATAATTTCAAGTCGGGGACTGTGATGCCCCCTGCCTTATTCCTGTTGCCCAGAATTGTTTTTGCTATTCTTGGTCTCTTCTGGTTCCAGATAAATTTCATGATTGCCTTTTCTAATCCTGTGAAGTATGTTATTGATATTTTGGTTGGAATTGGAACTCCAAACACACTCAAATACCTCATCTTCAACAAAGGAGCCAAACACCGTCACTGGAAAAAAGATAGCCTCTTTAATAAATGGTGCTGGAAAAATTGGCTTACCACATGCCGAAAACTAAAACTAGATACGTGTCTCTCACCATGTACAAAGCTAAAATCAAAGTGGATCAAAGTTCTAAACATTAAAACAGAAACACCAAATCTACTGGAGAATAAAATAGACAGAGCTCTCAAAGACATAGGGGTTGGGAAAAAATTTATGAACAGAACCCAGATTGCATGAGAAACAATGCAAAGAATCAATGCTTGGGACCACATACTATTAAAAGGCTTTTGCACAGCAAAAGAAATTACTAATAGAGTGGGGTAAAACCCACAGACTGTGAAAAAATTCCAGCTGTCCCTCAGACAAAGGTCTAACATCTAGAATATAGAAAGAACTCAAAAAGAATCATACCCCCCAAATTTAAAGACCTAATTCAAAAATGGGCATCTGAAATGAATAAACATCTCTCAGATGAAATAAAAATAGCAAATAAATATATGAAAAAATGTTCAACATCATTGGTCATTCAAGAGATGCAGATCAAAACAACACTAAGATACCATCTCACGCCAGAAAGAATAGCTATTATCAAGAAATCAACCAATAACAAGTGCTGGCGGGGCTGCAGGGAAAAAGGAACCCTCCTGCACTGTTGGTGGGAATGTAGACAGGTCCAGCCACTGTGGAAATCAGTGTGGAGATTCCTCAGAAAATTACAACTAGAAGTTCCATTTGACCCGGCTATTCCTCCACTTGGTATCTTCCCAGAAGAATTGAAAACCTCATACCATAGAGATATATGCACATCCATGTTCATAGCAACACAATCTGTAATAGCTAAGTCTTGAAAACAACCTAAATGCCCAACAACCAACGAATGGCTAAAGAAAATGTGGTTTTTCTACATAATGGAGTACTGCACTGCCATAAAAAAGGATAAACTAGAGTCATTTGTATATAAATGGATGTTCCTTGAGAACATACTTTTAAGTGAAATAAATCAGACACTCATGAGTACACATTGAATTGTTTCTCTGATATGAGAAACCATAACTGTAAATAAAGACAAAGAGGTGTAATAGATATTTTGTAAAAAAAAGAGAAAGATAGTATTCAAAAGAGAGGAGAACTAGATAGGGAAAAGGAGGATAAAGAAAGAAGGTTAAAAGAAAAGTAAGATGAAAAGGATAGAAAATGGAAAAATGTAAATAAACCTATTGCAAATAGGGAAGGATGGGAGAAGGGAAGGGAGGAGAGGGGAAGGGGGGGAACCAAGATACAACATGTACAGGTACAAAATAACCATATAGAGCGTGATCATTATGTATACAATGCACCAATAGAGGTTCTTGGTAAAAATAAAAATTCAAAATGAAAAACAAAAATTCCTATGTTTCAATAAATAGTTAAAACATATTTATGTCAAACATATGTGTTTGAGATGGGATTTGGAGGAACTTAAAACAATGCCTATCTATAATAGAGACTTAGTAAAAATTTTGAAAACAATGAATGAGCTAGAATATTAATATAACCATTATCAATGACCATTGTGAATATTGGTTACTATCATGCTGTTCCTATATTTTTGAAATTTGAAAAGCCAAAAACACACCCATTTTTAGTTCATATTTCTATGATCATTATGGAGGTTAAATCTTATTAAATATAAAGTGACTTAAAAGCAACAGACATATTTTTAAATGGCATTTTTGGGTCTTTTGCCCAAATTCTTTTGAAATATTTTTTGTCTTTCTCTTATTCATATAAAAGTTGACACGAAGATGTTGATGACATATCTCTACCATATGGTGCATCTTTCACTCAGTTTGTCCCTTTCTTAATTTTCTTTAAGACATTTAAATATAACTTAAAAGTTTCTAAATCTTGGAAGGGCAATATATCAAAATTTTATTTTCTTTCTTTGTTTTTTTGCTTAGAAAGTTTTCTCTATGTTCCCAGAGTCTGATAAATTTACAGGTAAATATGCAGATATATTTTTACAAGTTGTTTTTTACAATTTCAAATTAATTACTTAAATATTTAGTATTCCTAAAACAAATATTGTTGAATGAACTGGTACATCTATGTAGAATATAGGAAACTACTGTATACTTTTCCCAAGTGTCTTGGTTACTTTCTTGTTGCTGAGACAAAATACCAGACACCCACATGTTAGAAGAAGAAAATTTATTTTGGCTTACAGTTTGTAGAGGTTTCAGTTCATGGTCAGCGGGTCCAAGGCAGGGTGTCAGGGCAGAGGGGCTCCTCAGAGGAGAAACCGTTCTGTGGCAGAGAGGTCAGGAGGCAGCAAGTAGTGAGCCTTCTGGACTTTTGTCCCATCTAAGGGACAATCTTGTTGAATGGTGGCACCTACAATCAGGGTGGGCCTTCTCATTATCCATATCCAGAGCTATGCTAAGCCAGTCAGCCAGTTAATTTAGTTTTCACATCCTTAATCCACATTCACACATCTTCACACATCCTAGATCCAGCCACTTCTGAAAATCTCCACCTATTAGTGCATGAGGCTTTGGGGGTACGGCTAGATACAAGCTATAACACCAAACATATCAATGGAGAAAATTTTATTTATTAATATGACGTTTGTTTTCCTACTTTTAAAAATATGCATTTACAACCTGATAGAGAGTTTGAAATATTTCTTCTGCTAATAGATACAGAATAATTATTTAATAAAAATATGCCATTCAGGTTAAAAAATTCTTATTGAACTAAGCATAAAAAATCTAATAAAGTATATGTATAAAACATATTATTTCAGATGGAGAAATATTAAAATCAGTCTTTAAATCAAAAATTACAGAATGATGCTCTTTATTTGTATTTATTTCAGTGGGTTCTATTCTTTAATGAATAAATAAATGAATGAAAAGATAATGAAGCTGTAATTATCTGAAAGTTATATAATTTTAAAAAGAACCTACAAGGGCCGGGCATTTAGCTCAGTGGTTAGAGTGCTCACCTCAAAAGCACAAAGCCCTAAGTTTGATCCCTGGCACCAAAAAAAAAAAAAAAAAAAAAAAAAAAAAAAAAAAAAAAAAAAAAAAAAAAAAAAAAAGAACCTACAAAATTATACAACATAATACCAAAATTCAGCAAATTAGATGGACATAAATTCATAAATAAAAATCAATTGCATTTGAAAATGTCTCAAACAACTACTTGGCAATGATAACTTAAAATTTACAATGCCACGAAGATAATGGGACGGAAAGGCCACAAACAATAACCTAAGATAGCAGAGTTAATTTTACGTGTTAACTTGTTTGTGATAGAGGGTGCCCAGATATTTAAACATTATTTCTGAATGTGTCTGTGAGCGTGTTTCTGAACAAGAATAATATATGAATCAGTAGACAGGACAAAGCGGATTGCTTTTCTAAATGTGAATGAGCATCATCTAATCCAAATCAATAGGGCAAAAAGGAAAACAAAGTGAGACTCAATCTCTCTCCTTCTCCTGTTTCCTCTGTATCTCCTCTCGCTCTACTTCCCTCCCCCCTTTCTTCTGTATGTGTGTGTATAGTGTGTGAGTGCATATGACAAAATACATATTTTATTTTCTGAAGATCCTGGTTAATATATAGGAAAGACATTATTTAGAAGAAATGTAAAATCTTCACCCATAATATTATTTTTTAAATTCCCAAAAGATATTAAAGACAAGCTAAGTAAATGTGTAATACTCCATTTTAATAGATTAGAAAGTAACTATGAAAGTTGATTCTTCCAAAAATTTCCTAAATTTAATGAAAAGTATTATTTTGTAAATATAAATGATTCCTCAATGTTATATGCGATAGTAACAGGCCAAGGATACCCAATATATTTAGGAAGAAGAATAAGGGAAATAAGTTTTCCCAAATAAGACTTACTATAAATTATAGTAATTACATCAGTGAGGCATTAGAATATGGAGAGGATAAGAATGTAGAGCTCAGAAATTACACATGAGAATAGTGACATGTGCAACGATGACATGGTGTCTCACAGGGTGAGCAAAGACCTGTTTAGTTAATGGAACTGGAAAAATTAGTTCTATATGAGTACAGAAAATGACAGCAAATTCTAAGCCTTGATTAGTATGCACCAATATCTACTCTAGAGGGCAAAAGAATGTAATCTGTGATAAAAACTTACATGTTATGTGTATACTAGGAAAAGAAAATGTGTGTGTGTGTGTGTGTGTGTGTGTGTGTGTGTGTATTCATAACTTTTTGGCAGTCCTGTTCTTAATATTTTGGAAAAATTTGGTAATAAGAAGTATCCACCAATGACATAGTGGGCAAAAAACTATACTCTTTTTCACAATAAAAAATACTCCAAAGTGACGGTAAATATCCTAATAGCTACACACGGTTTTGAGAATATGAAGTGAAAAGGCATGTTCAGAGACTACAAGTAATGTATCTGCCACCTTTACCACCTCTGGGACCTGACACTCCCAGGTTAAAAGAGGAAGGACTTATTTGGCTCACTTATTTAGCTGCTTCCTTCAAGGTGATCAAGGAGAACATGGAGGAAGAGTGCCAGTGACAGACAGACCTGCCAGAAGCCTCCCCCAGCGGCCCACCTCCTCCAGTTACCCTGCTTTCCTAGTAGCGTGGGCTCCTCCATGCTTCAAGCGCCTCTTCAGAAGTCTGTTAATCTAGTCAAAGTGACAATCAAGAAGAACTAGCACAAACAGTATATCTGCATAATAAAGTTCAAAAGCAAGCTAAAAATAAAGCAGGGGTCAGGTATGCATTCTCAGCAGTAATTAAAAATTTGGAACAACGACACAAAATATATCAACATGTTTGAATCTGAGTGGTGAAATGAGGGTAGATCAGAGCAATTTAGATAGATGTAAAGATTATGTGCTGTTTGAATTCTTCACTTGGCAGACACTCACATCTGCTTTTTTTATGTTGTGAATAAATGAGTAACTATTGATTAAGCAAATAATTAAAATGAAAGAGGATCATGCATGAAATTAGTAATGGCATAACTAGATCTCAAAGATAAAGAAAACATTCTGTGTTTATCATAAATTAAACTGAATCATTTTTCAAATTCCTATTATTTTTCCTCTGTTTTAGATATCTAATCTTAACTTTATGACTGTTATATTTCACCGATAATACTACATTATGTGTCTTGGATCCAAATTCATTGTTCTTATTCAACACAAGCAGTTTTTATTTTGCCCAGTATGCGTTAACTATAAAACATGAATATCAGGACTGTGTTGTTCAACTTATAGTTCATCAATTACCACAAAATAGCACAAAACGAGGGCACAGTATTGGCAAGTTTCAATTAACACCATACCACAGAAAAGGAAGATTTCTTGTATTCTTAAATCTTTCATTCAAACATTCTACACAAATTCCACACAAATTCTACAATGCATCAAGGGAAGAAAAAAATGGAATTTTTAATAAAACTGCATACAACTCGTAGGTTAATGTGGGGGTAATAGCCGTATTTGGAAAACTGCACCAAAGCTGTCGCTTCAAATAAACACGCTAAGCAAGTTTATCAACTACACAATAAAAGTACATAGCAGGATATTGGAGGCTGTGTCAGATATATTAGATAGAGTTGGAAGCTAAACTTCATTAGTCCATGAAGGCCTTTCTCAGCCCTTGGGCAGAGCTGTCCTCTAGCCATCATAATTTGATCAAGAGGCGTCTTAACTGCCTTGGAACTTTCTAGGGCACAGAGACAGAGGTCCAGGAATAGATCCTGATTTGTATGGGACAATGGACTCCAGGAGAAAATACCGAAGGAAAAAATAAGTCTGATGCAGGACATAAACACAGCAGCCGGACCTGAACTGGGAAAGAGTGACACGATTTTCAGGGACAGCATGAGATTGGAACTGGCCATCCCCTAGCACTGTCCCTTGGACTTCCTGTTCGCTGTAAGAAAGGGAATAAAGTAGAATAAAGAAAAAAATCCACCACACGCTCAACATGCCTGCTACAGAGAACATTTTACAAGGCTGGGCATACAAGGACCCGAAGGAGAAAACGTTAAAAATGGCGGATATCTGTGGCAACATTGGGAATACATGAACACCAACCGCTGAGCGCAGAGGACACAAGTGACCTGAGGAGGAGACACTGGACGAGGGCTCTAGAACTTCAAAAATACAACTCCGTTTCTGTCAGAATTTTGCCTCTCTGTGGACTCCTGGAACAAATAATTCAGAGAAGTTGTTGAAACGAAAACCTGCATTTCTTGTGAGTCAAGAAAGCACCGATTTAGAGATTTGAGGTTTGGGATATTGCTGTAAAAGCAGGAGTGGCCGGAAGGTCGGCGCTGCAGAAATCCATAGCATCGGGAGAGAAGGTAACGTTATGCTACATCAGCAATAGTGGGTTGTTAAAATTTTTTTAATTAAAATTTATCGAAAATTACTCAAACTTACAGGTCATAATACATTGTGCCTTTTGCTCATAACTACAAGAAATGTAAACAACCACATAACTGCGGTATTAAGTATTTGTTCCCATCTTTTTTAACTCTGGGACTCTTCAGTCAGGGGGGTATTCCATCGCTTTGCCTCCATGACAAATGAAAAGAAGGCAGGAAAAAAAGATAAAGGAGAAGAGAAGAAAAGAAATACAAGAAAAGAAAAATAAACATGTACTTTCTTGACTTTGGAATTTTATTTCACTTGCCCAGTAGAAACAGAAGGGCCTCAAGTATATATGCAATATGATGGGCAGCAAAAATGTAGATTATTTATTAGCCTCTTACCGCCTCAAATCATTAAGTAATTCTCAGACAAGAAGGAGGAAAATAAATTGGAAAGCTAGCAAGCAGTGAGTCGCTGTGAGAAAAGCCTTTTCCCTTCAGGAACCTAAAGCAGCAGGAACACATTTCTTTCTTCGGTCAGGAAGGAGGAAGCAGCAATAAACTAGAGGAGACATTTCAGTGAGAGGTGACAAGGCAGACCAGGTGTACAGCCCTGAGGAGGTGCACAGCGACCCCAAGGCGCCGAAGCTCTAATTCCACCTGGATAGAAAGCAACACCAGAGTACAAGGGGGATGCAAAGGAAAAGGACAGAAAAATGAAGCAGAGATGTCTGTGTGGACTGGGGCGCCATCGCGATCCTGGTCCCACAAGCTTTTGTAGAAAACGATCTGAGAATTCATATCAAAAACACACAACAAGTATGTATCCTTTGACCCAGAAATTTCACGGCTGGAACTTTCATTAAGAAGTTACTAAGGGAGAGTCCTGGTTTCAGAAACACCATGGACCGAAAATCTACAAAACGTTTTCAACGATAAACGCCAAAAACGTTTGATAAATTTTAATAGTTTCAAGGGCAAGAACACTTGTGAAAAAAGAAAAATGCTACATGTCATAAAGAAGCAATGGAAAGCAAAGTGAGAAAAGGCTGAGGGGATGGGGAGGATGCTGTACACAGGGAGAATAAGGACCGTTTGTCTATGTGACGTATTATCATGGGGGTGCAGTGGAAGAAACCTAGACTAACATGAACCCGGATACCCTAAGAAGTGCATCTTCCTGAAAGGGCGAACTGCAGTAGAAAAGCGCTCTCCGCCTCAGCACAGGGAAGCGAAAAGAAAAGCGTATGCGTGTTGTCATGTGCTCTGAAGATGAAAATATTCCCCAGAGAATCTAGTTTTGTGCCCTACACTGCCTTGGGATTTGAATTTTCATTAACTATGTGGTATGGAAACAATGTAATAAATTAATATAAAATTTAAAAATAAGTTTGAGGTTTCTAACAAAATACAAGGTGAGCCACAGGGTTTTCTGATAGTGGCTAGAAATTAAGCCTTCCTAATACATGAACTAAAAATAAACAAAGCATACAAGAGGGGAAAAATTCCTAATGAATTAAAAGACACAGACAACATCTTATTTATAACTCCATGAATATCTTATAATATTAAGATCAGCAAAATAAAAATATAAAATAATTTTAAATTAATTAAAATTTAAAAGAAAAATTGAAACCTTTAAGAACAAGACATCCTAAATTATATCTCTGAAAAGAACAAAACACCTATTTTTAAATGATGTGCCCTTCAAATATACATATACGTATGTTTGCATGAATGTATGTGGACATACAGACACATTACTAGGGAGAAAGAGTTACATCACTTTCTGTATTCAACTGAAGAGATAATGGCTGAAATGGATGTATGAGGAGAGGATGTAATAGAGGATATAGTAAAGAAATTAAGATAAAAATATGAAATAGAATTAAATAGAATGAAAATATACAACAATCCAAATAGTAAGTCCAGAAGGAGGTAACGGAATGGAGAAAAATAAGTGATTAAGATGTAAAGTTGTTCAAAACTACTATTTAGATATATTACAATAAATAAAGCAGGAAAAAAAGAGGAGAGACAATGAGAGGAAGAAAGAGAATTTTGAAGCTATGAATATAGATACATAATTCAGAAATACATGACAACCACTATTACTGAAAATCTCTGATGAACGAATTCCAGCTATATACTTTTGTGACAGGCAAAATCTTTAGTCAAATAACTTGCAAGTCAAAGAAAGGAAATTATAAATGAGGCAACTGAAAACTAAGATGACTATATTAATTTTAAAAAATAATAATATGGGTGAATTTAAATAATTGGCAAAACATTTCAAACATAATGCTAAGTACAATAATTCACTACTTAAAATTTCTGAATGGATGAGTAACTGACATCGGCTCAAGATTCAAGAAATATATATTGCCAAAATAGTCAATATGTACAGAATAATAGAGTAAAAATAAAACTTATAGGGATGTTTAGAAGTAAATTATATTCCTCATAAGTTAGTGACAGATCATGTTGATTATAAAAAGGTAAAAATAAGACAATTAAAAAATAGCATCTAATAGAATACATGTAAGCCCTATTCCCAATATGAGCAAATATAGATCCTTCTCAAGCACGTACATAAAGCTTGAATACATAAAGCTTAAAAGCATGGCTACGAAAGAATTGCAGATTAATTCCAATTAATATTCCCTAGAGGTGTTCTGAATATAATAAATGAAATTAGAAATATAGCTAAATATTGGGTATCAAGCATCTATCTAAATAATGCCTACAAAAGAACCAAAGGTTCAACTTTATACTGGTGTTCTAACCAGAGTCATAAGACAGGAAAAAGAGAAATTATACAGTTTATAAAGTTAATGATCTTCTTTCATTCAGATACAAGATAATCACCTGTACAAAGGATCTAAGAAAATACACACACACACAAAAAAAAAAAACCCTACACGGAGCATTAAAAATATGAATTACATAGGGATACATCTAACAAAAGGTATTCCAAGATCTGAATGTTTAAAATTATTAAACCTCACAGACAAAAATTTAAAATTTAAACAAGTGGAGATATACTATATTCATGGATTTGAAAGCTCAATATTAGGATGTCAGGCCACCTCAAATTTCCCTAAAGATCAATGTGGCCTTGCTTTTTGATAAAAATTCATAAGCTGAAACTTAAATTCATATGAAAATGCAAAAGTCCTAAAATAGCGAAGACTACTTTGACAAGTGAAAAATTGGAGAACATATACTACCTGAAAATGAACACTAAATGCTTTGCCAAGAATGTAGACAAACTGAAACTCTCACAATGTTTGAGGAGTAAAAATCGGTAGACTCAATGGAGAAAAGTTTGGCAGTTTCCTATAAAATGAAACATATCCTTAAGGTATAATCCAACTATTGTACACTTAGGTATATACCTCAAAATAATAAAGATAGATAACCACACAGATTCTTTTACATGACTATCCGGAGCAGTTTTACTTGTAATACCCTAAACACTAAAGCCAGAAACTCAAACATCTATCAACCAAAAAATAGGTAAAAAATCTTAGTACATGTACCTATACACTGGAATACTATTGAGCAATAGAAATAATAAAATACTGATATATATACAACAACATGGATAAACCTTGAAATATATATACTAAAGGAACTAACCACCCCCCAAATTGCAAACTGTATGATTCTATTTATACAAAATTCTATAAAATGCAAACTAATCTATGGTGAAACCAAAGAGATATCCTGGTTTCCTAAGTACGGGGAGTAGAGTGTAGAGGGATGGGAGGCATAAGTCACAGAGAAACAAAAGAACCCTTGGGAGTAGTCTATATTCATTATGTTGGTTGTGCTGATGATTTTAGTTGTTTATACATATATCAATACTTAAAAAGTACAAAATTTAGAGACAGACCATTTGTTGTATGTCAGTTTTATCTCAGTAAATTTGCTAAATAATTAAAACTGATTAAAACAACAATGACAGGTTTGTGAGTCAGACTGTACCAAATCCAAATAGAACACTACTCAGAAATTTACAATCTTAAAAATATACTGTAAAATGAGAGATTAAAAGCCAATGAGCTAAGAATCTGTTAAGAAGTTACAAAAATATACAACCTAAACCCAAAAGAAACAGAACAAAGAATAGAGTAATAAATTCAAAGGAAGTGATATATATATATATATGTATGTATGTATATATATATACATATATATATATACGTATATGTATATGGTCAGATAATATCAAGTTTTAGTAAAGCTATGAGAAGCAAGAATTATTACACATTTCTTATAGCAAGTGTTAATGGGTGCAACCATTCGAGAAAGAAATACTTGAAGAGAAATTGAAGATGTTTACGTCCTCACCATTCCTTTTATGTTTTTACCCTGGACATTTCTGCATTACACAGAGGATGAGTCTACACATATGTACATGTACAAATAATGCAACATTGTAATAGCAAAATAGTGGGGGAAAAGTAAGTGTCTTGAATATGATAGGAAAGAAAGACCAGTCATGAAGCAGAGCATTAAATGACAGTCATGACTCATGATGAATTGCTATTGTTTGGATTGAGAATGTCCATCAACACCTGCATGTGCTCCAAAACAAGATTTTGGAAGGGGGTTGAATTATAGGGTCAATGTAACTGACTTGCTGTTAGGAGGTGGGGTCTGGTCAGAAGAGGGGCATCACCAGGGTGTTACCTGGGAGGGTGTAACCCCTTTCTGGGCCTTCCCTTCTCTCGCTCCACCTACTGGTCTCCATGACAAGCAGCTTGTCCCTTGTCAGGCCCTGCGGCCACTCTGTCCTGCTTTGGAGCCGGCCAGTGTGGACTGTAACTGTGATCTCAAATAAACCTCTCCTTCTTTAAATTGTGGGTGTTGGGTCCTGTGTCTCAGTGATGAGAAAGCGACTAAGACATGTATCAACCTGGGTGAATCTAAAAAATATTGTAAAGAAAAATCAAGATATGAAAAAATGTGGGCAATGTACCTCATGAGTAATATTTGCTTTTTGTGGATAATTAATAAGTGACAAGTGTTCATGAAATGAGTAAGAATAGCATGCCCCATCTGAAGGAAAATGGGTTCATTCATAGGAAGAAGTAGGGAAGGGAGACTTTAGCTGAATTTGTTAAATTTTTTTTGTTTGTTCTAAATGACTCAAAATTTAAATTTTAAAATATTTACTAGGTGTGCACAACTACTAGAATACTCATTGGAGCATTAACTTTTATTTTAAAAGAAATCAGAAATAACATAAATGCCTAATCACATGGAAATTACTTGAAGAAAAGTTGAATAATTCAGTTGATAATGATACATTAATGAAGTGGAATAATATACATACATTAACATCCTATGGTTGAGTAATAATAACATGAAAAGATGTTTTAATAAAGTAATAAAAGCAGATTAAGAGAAGTGAGTTCTATATTACTGTCTCAATAGACATGTACATATGTATATGATGTATCATATCATTCTCTCATTGACATGTATATATATCATCGCAACCAAACCACACAGAAATAGGCCCAGAAAGAAAGGAATCTAGCTTGCCCAGGACTGAGGGATTTTTTTAGGACACAGCACTTTCAGTGCTAAAGCAAGTAATGTCCCAGGTAACTGAGAAGATTGATCACTCACTCTATCTGGTAGATGTGACATAAATAAAGAAAAAAGTTGAGCCTAGTGAATTTTTTATTCAAAAACAAGTAACAAAATACATTTGGATTTTCACTTTTGTGTGTAAAGAAACTAGCTATAATTTATGAAATTTGAGGATGCAAAATAGTTCAATTCTGTTGTTATCTAAGAATAAAACTACCCATCACTTTACTGTGCATAACTGACCAGATTAGAGAAAACTGGAGCTGGAATGGACATATCTACCTTCAACCATAGGCAAAACTCCAAGTGTTTAGAACAGCGATTTTCAACTAATGACAATTCTGCCCTAAGAAAATTGGAAATTGGACAATTTCCGAAGATATTTTTTATTGTCACACATGGGGGAGGATGCTACTGGCATCTAGTGGGTAGATGTTGGTGATGCTCCAAAATAACCTGAATACAGCTCCTCCGAACAAAGAACTATCCATCCCTACGTATCAGCATCGCCAGGATGGAGAGACCGAAGTTCAAGACATTTCCCCGCTGATAAAAGCCCGAGCAACTGACAGTGATTTCCATTTTCCCGATTCTTGGCTGGAAGTGCAGCATTCGTGTCAGTATGACTTCGAAGGCTGTTCCTTAAATGTCAGGCACGACACAGACATTGCAGTTGCTTCATTTCCTCCTATGAACATTTGTGTTTACTACTCCTCACTACAACTTCTGCATGATTTTAGTGTGTTTGCATCAGTCTCCTGGTTTACATTATCGTCAAAATCACAGCCATCTATCGAGTCTGAAAAAAAATAAAACTTTGCCCAAAAAACAAATCAGTTGCAGTGACAGCTTCATCTGGTCCCTTGGGATCTATCTGTAATGCTGATTTAGTACTTCTGATAAGTGTTTCCCCAAGTGCCTCTCTTTATCAGCATTAGAAATAATAGCCACAGAAAATGAGTCTTTCCAGTTGCAGTAATGATAGTTGAAGAGTGTTCCAAATCAAATTAATTCCTAAGATATTTTTAAAGTCCAAACATTTGCTTGGTGCCCCAGAGTCAAGCCATTAAACATTGTTGTTTTCAGTTTTCTGGTTTTTGTTTTTTAATTTTCTGAACCTTCAATTAAAACAGAAAAATAATTAAGCGGATTTAAGAATAGTTGCCTGATATAGATAGAACATATTCCATGCTATAGAATTATTTCCCTACTCCCAGTGTTTATTTATATGCATAATTGTGTTCTGGCTTTATGAAAATACCATGTTTTAATGTCCCCAGTTCCTTTCTTCTAGGGAGGAAGCACCATCACTTCCTCTTAAGAGACAGTAATAAACTGGAAAGACATCAAGACTATGACCTTGAAGTGTTGTTGTTCATGCATCAAGATCAGTCCATGTGTAAGTATGCTGAGGGAATAATCAAGGTAGCTGTTTCTGTCTTCCCTGACTGCTGGGTATTATTACCAAAATCAAGCATATTAAAGGCGCTGTAGAGATAGGAAAGGAAATGAGCCTTTAAGGCAGTTTGAAAAGGTATTTTTACCTTAGCAGTCTGTCTAACAGGGAAGCACTTTGCCTTTGAAGAGTAATGGATGGTCGCTATGAGTTATCTGCCAGAATGTAATTTGAAAAGAGAATATCCTATGATAGGTACTTGACTTTGAAAGGTAGGTACTCGACTGTTTTGTTTTTGAAAAACATAAATAATTTTTCAGCGAAAACTTTTTCATACTACAGAGAAGATTCCTCTGTTCAGATACTACATGATGTGAAAGGCTTCCAAGGATTGTTGGAATGTAGGATAGAAATACAAGTGAGTAGGTAATAAAAAATTCTTGGCTTCAGTAATAGGGAAAGAAGAAAATAGCAACTCATGAGTATTAGCGAACTAGAAACCTTTAATCTTCTCTATATACTCAGAAATTACTTGGCACAATGTCAAATTAATAATTCTGTTTGCAGGAAGATGATGTTTTAAGTATAAAATTTTTTTCCCTGTTAATAAAAGGCAAGATAAGAGAACAGTCTTTCTTTTGTGCTCAGTGGAATGACTGGAATAAGGAAATGTGTAATATGTACTAAAAAGCAGTGGCTTCTCCTTTCCAAGAACAAACAAAAATTGTGTCACTAGTTATGGCAAGTATATTTATCTTGATAAACATCAGACTCAGAAGAACTTGAAGCTGGGCATAGTCATGCCCGCCTTCAGCTACACTGGCAGCTGAGGGGTCAGCTCATGAGTACCAGTGCAGCCTGGACAGCACAGTTAGACCTCATCTCAAGTAGCAAAACAAAACAAATCAGCAATAAAAGAATAATTTAACTGGCCTGAGATTCTGCCTGACATTCAAGTTTTCTCCTTCTGTTGTGAAATTTCATAAGAAAGTGTAAACTACAATAAGTCTCAAATTCATTCCCACTTTGTAATTCTAGTACTGTTAATAGCTGACTCCATACTTTTTATTGTCTTCAGAAGCCAAGTACATTTTCTATCAAGAACCATTCAACAACGATCACAACATACATATAAATACAAAATAACTTATTGGTAATAGTACAAACTCCTCTATACGATAAAAACTCAATTTTATTTTCAAGCAACTTGCAAAAATAGTGACGAAAATATACAGAAAATATAATTTATTAATATGAATTTTACACTTGTGTATTGACTTACAGGTTTCACAAAATTTTCCTTGCTTATTCCCCTCAACAGTCTTTGCTTTAGGCAAGATGAATGTTAGGACCATTTATGGATAAAGAAACTGAAGTTCAGAGCTGTTACATGTTTTGCCTAAAGCTACACAGCAAATGATTGGGATAAAAATAAAACTGATGTCTTCTAAAGAAAGCAATTTACCTACCAAAATGAAACTTTCATTGTCTGTGAAAGAAGACAATATCATTCAAACTATTACAAGATTTCAACCACAATTTAGGAATCTATTAAGAAATTACAATCATCATAACAAAAAGACCAAAACATAAAATATCAAGAATATAATAAGCAAAACAATAAGATCAACAGACGTTTGGTTCTTTAAAATATTCTATAAAATAGAAAAAAGATTAAGGATTTCAAGGAAGAATTCAAATCCATTTTTTAAAAAAAGACAGTTCTAGAACTATACTGTAATAATGGTAACCTCCTAAGCTTTTATGGCTCTTTTAATTTAAATTAATTTGAGTTAAATAAAATTAAGTCACTTTCTTAGTCACTAGATACATATAAAGTGCTCAATAACTGGATAGGATTGGTAGCTATCATTTTAAGTAATTCAGATTATACTACATTTCCATCATCTTAGAAATTTCTACTGGAAAGAATGTTCTAGAAACAAAAAAACCTCTGAAACTCATGATGTAAAATAAGTGGTTTTAATATCATGTTACACACAGCAGAAGAACAGGTTAATAAACTGGAAAAGAAATAAATTTAAAACATCCAAATTTCTAATAGCAGAATAAGAAGATTGACAGAGCCTCTCTCCTAACAACTACTAAATTGGAGAAAATTATTTTTTAAAACCAAAAATAAATGGTCTAAAATCTCTAGGTATTGTGCTAGGACATACATAAAATGAAGAAACAGTAACTCAAGAAATTCTAAGTCTCAGTAAGAACAATAAGAGTCTGCGGATGTGTTGAGGTCCATGTCTCAGAGCAGGCCAGGAAGATACAGCTTCTTCCACAGCCAGTGTCCTTCTACAGAGCTTGAAGGGTGACTCTGGGAGAAGTAGACATCAGTTCCCAGCCCTCAGCTCCTGCACAGTGGCACTTTAATCTAGTGAAAGAGCCAAGCTTAAGGGAATTGTCTTCATTTAAAACATAGCATTGAAAATTTCGTGTTCAAGGTCAAGTACAAGAATGTGCCCTCTCAACAGCAATCACAGAAGAACCATTCAAGTTACTGACTAAACATGTGTGAAAAAATGTAAAAGTCTAGAACTATGACAATAGCATCCAAGCCAGAAACATAAATTCAATGCTAAAGTATTAAAATCTAACTGACTAAAGTGACTAGGCATTAGACCAGTAAATGGCTTATGTTGCCACAAAGATGGCAACTGCTAAATGAAAAAAACGAGGAGAAAAAATGTTAACAAGGATGTCAGAAAGGATTTCACTGCAGAGTGAAATAGATTTCACAGACTTAGTTACATCAAGTCATTAAATAAATAAAAAGAAACAATCTGCTGGAAGATAAAGTAAGCAAAACTCTTGAAGACATAGGAGTAGGCAAGGCATTTCTGAGCAGAAACCCAGTGGAACAATAAATGATAGGTAACGGGAAATAGGGAGATAGATCTCTTGCAAAAGGGAAAAGGATCAATATATGGAGAGAGGGTCAGGGAGGGCATGGATGAGAAGGATATGAAAAAGAATTAGAATGTGTCATGTACGTGCATGAACTCCTCATGAGGAATTTAATCTTACATATTGCAAACATGCTTGAATAAAAAATTAAAACTGAGAAAAATAATAGAAGACTAAAAACACTACAATAACACCAATCCTGCAGTGGTCAGTAATCAGTGAAATGGTTAATGTAGTGCGTACATATCATCTCCTCCTGATCCTCCCACTCTTCCTCCTCCTCCCGTCTCCCTCCTCCTCATCAACCTCATCATCACCATCATCATCATCATTAAAAATGACAAGCAGGGCTAAGTATAATAGACAACGTTTTCAGATTAGCAATTACAACTATGTTCAAATAACTAAAGCAAAGTATTTCTAAATAATTAATGAAAGTATGAAGAAAATACTTAATCAAGGAGAAATATAAAGAAAATGATAGAAATTATTAAAAAGAACCAAGTAACAATTCCTGAGCTGAAAATTACAGAAAAACAACTTTAAAGTGTTAATAGTAGCTTTGAGCTGGCAAAGAAAATAATCAGCAAACCTGAATATATGTCAATATAAAGTGTACAGTCTGAAAGAGAAAAGAATAAAAAAAGAGCAACTTCAGAGACATGAGAATCATCATTAAATAATGCAAAATGGGACTACTAGAAGGAGAAAGAAAAGTGAAAAAGTTTAAAACTTTTTGAAGACATAATGACTTGAAGACCCCACATATTTGTTTAAAAGCATTAGTCTATATATCCCAGAAGCTCAGCACTGAAATAAAACATAACAAATCTACAACTACACACACCATAATGAAAACATTGACTATGGAAAAGGATAAGACAGATAAAGTACTGAAAGCAGCAAAAGAGAAGTAACTCCACACACACAGGGAAATCCCCATGAATCGAACAGCTGACTTCTTATGAGGCACAATGCAAGACAGAAGACAATGGAATATCATACTCAAAATTGTAGACGTATAAAACTCTCAACCAAGAGTTTTAGAATGAACAAAACTACTGTTCAAAAATGAAGGTGAGATAAAGATATTCCAAGACTAGTCAAACACCTGAACATATGTTGCAAAGAGACTTGCTTGCAAGAAATACTTAGAGAAGTTGTTCAGATTGAAATCAAGAGTCATTGGAAAGCATTCTTTGAATACGTACAAAAAATCAGAGCCTGCCAGTGAAGGTAATTTGGTAGGTAACCATGAAAGATAATATAATTACATATTTTTTCTCCTTTTTTTCCTTAACTTATTTTAAAAGATATTGTAAGGACTTCTGGTTTTAATTTCATGTATAAAAGCTTGGAGTTTATGACACCTGTTTGTATAACAAAAAGTTGAACAAACTAAAACTTGAAGACATTTTTTGGCCATCAGAGAAATGAGTTCATAGGGTCAACCACCACCTCAAAATTTGGAGAGGCAGGCAAAGTGAGAGAGTCATAGCAGAGAGCCATTCTCTGGAACAGAAGCCGTTAGACCATAATCTGATCAGTCTTCTAAGAAATAGTAAAAGATTTTTAAAAAAAATAAATTTATGCAATGTGATTAAGAAATATTGTGAATGTTAAATTTTTTTTTAATTATTATAGTGAAACACACGTCTGTTAATCTCTCTCAGAATAGTCCCATTCTTGTTCTCCTTCTCTTTTGAACAAGTTCTTCCTACTTCTTAATATCTATTCTCCATTGTTCAAATAGGAAGAGGAACAAGAGTTGGGGGTAGAGAAGGAAGAGAAAAACGGACTTAAAGAAAAAATAATTGAAGGAAAAATAATAGAAATAGATCCTTCATAAATGGGGAAGGGGAAAAGGTTTGGAGGGAGAGGAGGGAAAGGGGACAAAGGAAAAAAGAATTAGGATGTGTTATGGTGCGTGTACGAATCCCCCATAATGAATGTGTCATTATGTACTGCAAACAGCTACTAATAATTTTTTTAATGACACATTAAAAAAGCAATACTCCTCCTCACTTC
>PVJO010022380.1:0-28170 GCA_004026905.1 Hystrix cristata | reverse complement strand
CACAAAAAAAAAAAAAAAAAAAAGGACTAAGACACTGGTACATTACTCGCTTAGCAGTCACCATTATACCACATCTTTCTGGCTAAATTTACACTGATCAGCATATATAGGGAAGAAATATGATTTGCCAATTGCTACAAAGACAATGCCCTTGTTCTGGGTCATAGATAATATTTAGGATGGGATGCATAAAGAGCAAGTTCTTGGAACTAAGAAATTGACATATATAACTATTATATATATATAAACAAACATATGTGTATGTATATATCTCAACAAAAACTTTAAAAAACAGCTCTTGAACACTGTGTATATTGGCTTTGCGATCACCTTTTTACTCACTAGCACACCTTATTGTATGTATTCTCAAAGCACTTACCTACGGTTTTCCTGCATCAGTAATGGCAGACCCGGCACTCACGCCGCAGCAGGGTAGGAGTATCACTGAAAGCTCTAAAAGGTTCACTGTAACTGTCTATTATGCTATGTTTCCTTAAATGAGCAATATATTTACATAAATGGTATGTGAATCCCTTAACCTGTGTACTAACTTTTAATAAAGCTTACCTACTTTATGATTTTCATATTGAAGATAAACACGTTTATAAGTTCTAGGTGTTTCTTCCTGTACCCAAAGTATAAAAAGAGTAAAGTATAAAAGAGTATCTCCTTTGCACTCTGTCCCCTTTCTTCAGATCCCAGTTTGGCGTCTACTGCGTTTGAGTTTTGATGTCATGATTTTGTCTGCAAAAAGCAAACCTTAGAAAAGTCTAACAAGCAAATAAACATTAAACACCTTTTTATTATACTGCATAGTTAAATGACATCTCAGTAAATTAAATTAAAAATTCTGAAAGATAAAGCAGCTTTTGTTATGGGGTAATTCAAGGCTTGGACTGGAAGAAGCTATCTTGTCTCACTGTTAACACATAGCTGTAGGACACACAGATTTCTCATGTAAAATGGTGCGTGGGATTCTAGTCGGAGAGGCAGGAACTTGTTCCTTTCTGCCATGCCCACCAGTCTTAGCACAGTACAGTGGAAGCCAGCACCAGCAGCAGCATTCTACAAACGAAAGCAGAGCTACTGTGCTGCTCTGTAATGCACTAATTTAGTCTTCAAATTGATGTTTCTTCAATTTTAAACATTATTTGTACTCAGACATTTTGTCTTTTTAAGATTATTCGATGTGACTGTGAAGGTATATCTTGCTTAATCAGTGTGTTTGTTTGTAAACTTTCTATATTTCTTTTTTGTTAATGTAAATACATATTTTAAGAGATGTACACTATTATTTCATAAAATCTCTATAGTGGTTGTTAGTATGTTTTGTCAATGTATTGAAAAAAGTCTGTCCCTGAGTTTCCCAGTAACTGAAGCTTCTAGAAAATTGGGATTGATAATTTTAGAAAAGATACTACATGAAAAACACTTATTTCAATTTGTCTTATGACAGAAGATCTAAATTATAACTGATATTTAGAAGACGGTGTTTGCTACTTCAAAGAACCCTTCAGAATGTAACTTTTGAGTTTCAGTGGCATGCTTATTGTTGGCAGAAAATAAACCTGAGATATGTCAGGGTAGGAAAAGTTAGCAAGCAAACAAACATAAATGAGGCTTCAGAGAAGGATGAAAAACATCTACAGTAATGGGTCTGTTCTATAAATCCAACTGTTATCATATTTTATTTTCCTTATTAGAATGCTTTCTTAAAGGGTTAATATCACTTTAAGTCGTTCTTGCTTTTTGGTAAGAAAATTCATTGATTGGGCTTCAATGATACTAGCAAATTTAGAAGAGAATTCATTTATTTAACATGAATTGATCATTTTTCCATCATCCGATATTCATTTAGCTGGAATTATCATAAAAAGATCAATAATTTAAGAGAACATTTTAACTCTCATTCAGAGAGGACACAGTACCCAAATTTAGAATACTTCAATATTAGTAAAAATTAATTCTATGTTTCTTAAATAAAGGCATCTTTTTAAAAATAGAATGCTTAATGGATGTTAAATTTATAGCATTATAGTCTGCCTAGACGGTTAAATCAAAGTAGAAAGATAAGGCACTTGTCCAAAAAACTGAAGCCAAATAAGAAGTCAGGAAAAAATTTAGGCCAAAAATCAAATGAAAAAGAAATGTGCTTTGGATGGTGTCATGATGCTGGCTGGCTACATTAATTGCACCTACTAGATTAAGGTTCCTTCTCCTCTTTCACTTTGCTCAGGTAGATAAAAGGTTCCAATAATTCTAAGGATGCCGTCTTACTGGCCAAGACGAGTAGATAGTAACTCTCATTCCAGTGCTGTTTCTCCCACGACTGGACTTGTGACCTTGGGCAACAAAACAGACTTAGCTGGGCCTCAGTTTCCTCTCTTACACAATGAGGCCCCTTCTAGTCCTTTCTGGCTCTGAAGTGTTATGAATTTATGAACGATTCCACTTAGGTGTGTTTGTGCTGTGAAATAGAGCAATTTCGGCTTGTATGTATGTATGTGCTGTATATCCAAGGTTCAGCAACCCAGTGTTACCCCAAGGACATCGCTAATATTTAACACTCACTCAGAGTTTAACTAGGTATTGGATTTAATTACAATCACTTTTATAATTGTTTTAAGAAATTAATCACACTTGTAGAGTAGAAATTTCGCCATGTCCCAAATTACACTGACGCACAATAACACTGGATAGTAAATATATAACGGGATAAAACTGCTCACAATATGTGGTTTAAGGTTCATTTCCTTTCTGCATGACTCTGTAAGAGTCATGGTGGTGAACACGACACTGGTGCATGCAGAAGACTTCGGTGGTCACTATTACAGGAGTCTATGTGCATTTCTTAATTATTTTAGTTATATCATCTATATCATATTAATTCTTTCAATTCAGCTGGCATATTTTAGCTTTGTGTCCATTACTCACCTTTTCAGTACAAGAAATGTCTTCACAACGCTCAGGCTTTATCTCAATAAGGTTCATTTCATCCTTTACCTTCCATTATCACACAACTTAATAGTGCACTCAAGCTTCAGCAAAGTATTTTGCTACTACACAAATATATCTTAGCTCTTTCAATATGATAATAGCATAAACATCCTGTTTTTTTCCCCTCAGTGAATTAAGTCAAACAGCGATTTTCCAACTGTTTGGCCCATATTTTCTGTTACCTCTGTTTTACTGGGGTTTTTTCCCCTAGTACCATATTCTTCACTTTCTATGAAAATTTCATGAAGAAGTGATAGCATAATTTGTTTTTTTTTCAGGTCAGCTATCACTTTTCTGTAATAGAAAAGACAGCTTCTGGCTTATTCTTGTAATACCGCATGTCTTGAATCCCACAAAAGTTAATTCTTTGCTTCAACTGAACACGCATAAACATTTGCACTTGTGTTCTAAAGTTCTGTTGTTTTCAGACAAACATATTTGTTATGCTACGACTCTGAACACAGTACAACTATCTCCCAGTTTTAAATACGCTTTCAATTTTACTGAACTTGAAGTACAGCAAAAATACCCTGACACATATGAAGAAATGATATCTTTAAGAAACCAATACAGTAAATGAATTATTTAAACAATGTAAACATTGGCTGCACAGTTAAAATATTTAAACAGATCATGTCAATGATAATATAAATTTTAATATTTCATCCTTGGTAACTACTATTCAAGTGTAGTGAAGTAAAATAATATCCTGTATAGAGATTTTAAATACTTTATCAAAGCAGTAAACAATGCCATGACGATGAGTATAGAGAGTCCTAAATTTATTTAGCAATTTTTCCATGGATTCTTGAGTGACAAATGAACATTTTTCTATTATGATTAATAATTTAAGTAGTATATCTGACACTCCTCCAGAGGCTTATTTATCAAGTACATCTTCATAGTTTCATAGTAGATGACAGTTACAGGTTCAAAACTTACTTTACTGAAAACTTCCTGAATGTATTTTTGTATGACAGAGTCTAATAGGTTATTAAGCCTTTCTATTATGAATTGATTATGCTATGAAAACAAGGAACAGTATTTCTTATTTTAAGTGATGGTCTCAAAAGCACCAATGTATGCCAGTGAAGGAGAAAGGCTAGTGTGGGGCAGAACTCCAGGAGCCAAGGCACTGGCCCATCACTTCCTTGCTACGTGACATGATCATGCCACTTACTGTATGGGTCTCAGTTTTCAAATATTTGAAATGATGAGAAAAGTATGTCTAGCGGGATTATTTTGGAACAAAGTACTGGCAGCTGCTGTTATGAGTACACTTCAGGCATTAGGTACTGTAAGAAAAGCAAGTGGATGAATGATGCTCATGGATTTCTGAGCATAGTCCCTTCATGCTGAAACAAGGAATAGATATATGTGATTACCTAAAGGGCATTCCTTTAAAATGCAAGGTGCCATCCCTGTACACAACCACACCTGTACGCACAACTGCACCTTACTAAAGAAAAACTGATTCACACCACAAAGTTGGTGTTGCAGTCTTCCAAAATGTCCAAACCATCTTTTGTGTACTACTTTGTCTTATTACTGTCTTACAGCTAGAATTTAGCAATTATTACTACCTCTATTTTATAGCTTTAAAAGAGGGTGACAGATATTGTTGGCAATTACATACTACTTCTAGAAGTACCTAAGGGTTTCTCACTCTTCTTTTACTCTTAGGATCACTTCCTACAGTCACTTCAATAAAAATAAAAATATTTCTAATGATTAAGACTTTATTTACAGTATCTGATTAAAATTTTCATAGGGGAGAGTGATTATTGGTTTGTGGCCACCATCTTCCAAACACTGTTGATTTATAGTGCCACTTTTAATTCTGAGTTTTCATGGCCAATTTACAATTCAATATTTTATGATACATGCAAATACGGCTAAGTTAAAGGAGCCAACCTGAAAATGTGACGTATTCTATGATTCTAAATGACGCTCTGCAAAAGGGACAGTAAAAATGTTCACTGCTCATCAAGGTTTAATGGGAGGGAAACAGGAATACTGACGGCACAGAGCACGTGTAGGGCAGGAAATGTATTCTGTGTGAGATTAAAATGGTGGATAAATGTTGTCATACATTTGTCAAAACCCACAGAGTGCAGGACAGAGTGAACCCTAATGTAAACTATGAACTTTGATTGATAATGTGTCAACGAAGGCTCATGGATTACAATGAACATACTACACAGATAGTTTTAGAAAAGCCTGCTTTTGTTTCCTCAGAGCAGAATACAATTGTTACGCGACAGGTTTACATTGCTACTTTAATATTAAATTCTGTTTTTAATACTGAAACTTTAAAGTCTTCCACTGAAGGCCCCCAAATTAAAGAGATTCAAAGTGAAAACCACAGAAGAACCTAGCATTTTCTCCAGTATCCTGCTCCTTGGACATAGGAATGACTCAGTGGTCCCGTTTGTTGCAACTAAATGTTCTGTGTCATGATTGGAACCAATGGTTTTCCAAGTTGCTCTTGCAGACTCACAAGCCCAACTAGACTCGCTCCAAGTGAGATGTAGACGGTACTCTATAATGCAGTCAAGGTTACTGAAAAGAACAAAATATTCCAAAGTCTTTTATTGCTGTTGTGGTTATTATAAATGTTTTGTTCAATGAACATCATATAATTCAAAAGGAAAAATTTTCCAAAAAATTATGAAAAAATTTAAGTAAGGAAGAAAATACACTGAGAATCCAGAAATGATTCAGACAGTGATTTATGACTAGTTGGTCACTCTTTGTGTACTTTGGCAATTTGAGTATGGAATGAAGTTTCATGTAGTGTGTGAGCCAGTCTTACACTAAGGCCACAGTCATTCACAAAATAAAACTGTGGTGTCAATAGGTGTAATTTTGATATATCGATTAAAATCTAACATGGTCAAGTTTTCGACTGTTCTAAAAATGGACATTTTAAGACATAACCAGGGAGACCAGGTTGTATAATAAATATAGCCATGTATTACAGATTGAACCAAGAGATACCTAAGAAATAACCCCGGGAATTAACACTGTGCAGATAACACAGTTAATGACTTTCATAGCAGTAAAAATTCATACTAATTAATATTTCCACAACTTTGAAAAATCCAAAGCCAACAAACACAAAGAAACACTCTAAGCTTTTTTTCTGTACTTTAGGAAGGAATTAGAAAAATTAAAAGCTCACAAAAGAAACTGGAATGAAATTTTAATTAAGAAAATCTTAATGCCAGCCCAACGCTGTGCTGAAACTCTCAATAAAACATGGCTACTGTAATTGGACCAGGTTTGTTTCTATATGAAGTTGTTTCTAATTCTGAAGCTGCATATGTTTGGGCACAAGCGATGGTGAATGCAAGGGTTGCCATGGTAAGTACACATCTTTTCTTGGACAGTCAATTTTTTAAAAAAATGTATCAACAACTCTCACCTCACAATATGTTATGGAAACTGGCTATGCTTTCTTTACCAGGACATATCAGCATGATGCAATGCAGCATGGACAGAAATAGCCCACATTTAAAAAAAAAAAAACTTCAGTCTATTAAGACGGCTTGTAAAACACAGAGTCAAAATGAAATAAGCAATTTCCAAGTCAGGTAACTCTAGTTCAACGTTAGGCGGAGAACAAGTTCTACTTCCACTAAATGAATAAATGACCAAATTTCAGGGCATTCCACAGGCCTCAGACACTTCAGGGACTCCAAGTGGAGACCCTGCTGAACACACATCCAACATACATGCATGGACTTCAGTCCTTATGAAAAAAATAAAATAATCCAAGGATCTCAACTTTCTCACTCTTTCCCTGGTGTGATCAGTTGTGTCCAAGAATCGGGGACATGACTGCTCTATAGTTTTTTGCAGACAGATCTCCAGTAAGTCAGCTTAAAGCTGCTTGAATTAAAGCCTGACACTTGGACTAGGAGGTGGCAGGATCCGTTGCCAATGGCAGCAGGTTCTGAAGCGCTGGGAAACCCACGTGTGCAGCGGCTGGAGAACTTTTCCACCACCATCTCCCACAGGGATGCCTCATTTAAAAATAGGGAACCTGCTGGGGTCAGGGCTGGGGATGAAGGTGGGTATTAAAAAGGAAATGTCACAGGAGGTTTTGAGAACTGCACAGGCAACCATCAACCTGTGCTTTTCCCCCTCTATTCTCGCCTCTGGTCAACTTTATTGTTATTATTTATCATCATCATTATTATTATTATTAATGTCTTTCCTGTAAAGGAGGACTTCAGCACCTGGGATGCTCAGCATCCACAGGCTCAGCCTGGAACAAAGAAAATCGAGTTCCTAATACTGTCTCTCTCCCGTTGGAGGGATCACGTGTCCTGCTTTCGCTGGAATGCACTCTGCTCGCCCACGCTATAAAATCTCTATTGTGCTTAGAAATTCCGCCCAAGTTAAAATATGCTCGAATACAAATTGCTTTTCATCCATCACGAGAGCCTCATCTCAACATACACCGGTAGGCACAGCTACCTGCTGACCCAGTTACCCCGGCAGGTAAATTCCATGTGTTGAGAGTGCATCGGAAAAGTGATCGGAAAGAGCAGGTGGAGGACCCCTGCGCCTCACCATTCCCACCCACCCCTCCGCCTTTTGTAATTCCTGCTGAAGGAGAACTTCGACAGGAACGTGGGAGTCACAGATGGCTCCTCTCCCAAGCCGATTCCCAGGAGTTGTGAAAGTGACCCCTTCCCTTCTCCGCCTCGCACTGCGCCCTCGCGCCCAACCCGATCGCTTTGTGACTTGGTTGGGGAGGAGACAACGAGGCGAGAGAGGGAGGAGAGGGCGGAGGCGGGTCTTTTATTCAGCCCTGATGGCTGAGAAGTAGTGTAATGAAGCAATTTTACAGCCATCTCCGCTATTATGAAGTCACACTATTTTTAAAGGCAGTCTGTACAACCCCCAGCCCAGACCAGGTCCCCATTCCCGACTCTAAAAAACAGTAAGACTAGAGACTCGGGTAGCCAATCTAATATTCCGAGAGCCTGGGTGCCATGATTACCCCAGTGCTACACTGTAGGGTTTCCCTCCCTGTCTCCGAATGGGATCCGAAACACGTCCTGCATCCTTAATGACTCGGACAGGAGGACGCAAGAGGGCCCAGGCTGGATCGGGAATAGCGCAGGTCCACCGGCTTCCCGCGGAACACAAAGGAGGTCTGTGGGCTGGAGTTGTCAGGTTTGGGGAGAGGAAGGCATCTTTCTCTCTGACTCCAGGGGAACGTTTTCACCCCACTGCACCCCACTTCTTTCTGCCCCCCAGCCTTTCATGCTTCTTCGTCCCCTTCATCCCCCCCAAACCCCACCTTTTCCTTTCAACCCCCAAATGCCACAAAGATCATCCAACGGCATTTTTTCCAAAGAGATATCCAGACAGTAATACAACACCTTCCTAGATAAAGGGACAAGTGCGACCTGCCACAAGTGTGTGTGTGTGTGTGTGTGTGTGTGGCGATCCAACACGCGCTTCATCCTTCACACGCCTCCGGGAAAAAGACGACCGGAGATTCCCCCAAATAATAGAGGTGCAAAGCCTAACCTGGGCTGGACCCACGGTCCCGCAGCGGCGCGCAGCATCGCTTTTCACCTTTCCTTTTCGCAGTCTGTAACCCTTTACTGTCTCTCGCCAGCCCAGCCGCTCGGTGGTCCCCCGCACGCGCCCGCCAGCAGCCCGCGCCGGATGCCCCGCAGCTCGCCACCCGCCGCCGCCTCCGCGGGCCGCCGCACGAGCAGCGCCGGGAGCGCCCAGCCTCGCCGGGTTCCGCACACGCCCCGCGCGCCCGCACGCCGCGAGGCCCGCCGCCCCCACGACCCCGCGGGCGCCCTACTCACATCGCCGGCAGGAGAAGCTGCCCATGGGGTTCCGGAGAGCGTGCGCCGTGCAGCTGCCGAGGATTATTCCTTAAAGTGCCGGAGGGTCCGCAGTGGAGTGGGCGCGCGAGTCCTCGGAGGCGGCGGCGGCGGAGAGGAGGAGGCGGAGGCGGGCCGGGGGATTCCGAGCAGGTGCCGCGCTAGACCATGGTGTCGTGGCGCCCTTCAGGTGGCCGGCCGCAGAGGATCCCGCGGGGAGCGGCCGGGGAGCCCGAGCGCCGCGGGGGACGGGCGCGCGTCCCCTCCCGGCCTCGCCTGCCCTGCGCGCCGCGCTAGCGACCGCAGCCCCGGCGGCGGCGCGGCTCCCTCCCCGCCCCCAGGAGGCTCCACACACTAAATCCTGGGCGGAGAAGAGACGAGCAGGAAGGGCGAGTCGTGCGCCCCGCGCCGCGGCACCGCGTGCCGGGCGGAGGTCCCGGGGGCCGGGGCGCTGCGTGCGGCTCCGAGCGGCGGCCGTGCGCTCCCGCGGCTGCGGGAGGCGGCGCTGGCCCGGGCGGGCGGCTGCGGGTCCCGCCGGCGAGCTCGCGCTGCCAGGCGCTGGCGTCCGCGGCTCCCGGCCCGGCTGCGCCCGGAGCGGGGTCCTCCTCGGCGCGGCGGCTCCGCGCACAGGTGCCAGGCTCGGCAGGCGCGGAGGCTGCTCTGGGCTCCCGCCCGTGTCTCCCCGCTCTCCCCGCCCCCTCTCTGTCTTCTTCCCTCCCCCTTTTCCGACGACACCAGCCGCAGCCGCTTCAAAGTGCGAAAAATGTCAAGGAGATCTCCAGTGACGGGAGCGAGTGGCCAGGGTCACAGCCCTCGGCCGCGTCTCGGAGCTCCGCGGCTGCCTCTCTGATCTCTCCTCCGGCTCCTCAAATTGCGAGGGCGAAGAATTCCGGCCGCGCGGAGCGTGGGAAGGCTCGCCCGCCCGGTGCCCGGAGAAGCGGCGGCGCAGGCCGCGCGCACTCGCCGGCCGGCTCGCGGGGCGCCCGCCGTAGTCCGCGGCGCGCGGCGCGGGCGGCACGAGGCGCGGGCGGCACGAGGCGCGGGCGGGGCGCCCGGGCGGCGCAGCGCGGAGCGGCGTGCTGCGGCTGGAGCGGCTGCCGGCCCGCGCGCCCTGCCCGCTCGGCCGGGTGACGCCGCGCGCCGCCCCGCAGGCTGCCGCTCCTGCTCTCTCAGCGGAGCGGGGCCGGGAGCGCCTCCTCGGGGTTTCCTTCCCCGCCCGCCCGGCCTGCTGCAGGTTGTTGGCTGCTGAGGAGGAAAGTCTCCGCCTGCGGGTCCGGGCGCTTCATGTCAGTCGCGGCACAGACCCTCGCGCGGGCGCCCGGGTGCCCTGCTCATTCTGGGGCCGGGATTGCTGCTGCACGAGTGAGCAGAGCGAGAAGGGGTTTCCTAACTTCCCTTCGTCTAGTCCCGCCCCGCCTCCCGCCCGGAACACACACACACACACACACACACACACACACACACACACACACACCTTCACGTAAAAGCACACACACTTTCTTCGTGCACACTTCCCTTTAAACTCTCACAACAGCAATATGTTAAAAAAAAAAACATTGATGACGCTTGTACTATATTTAGACTTGTACATCTGATGAATTCCTTCTTTTAAAATTAAAATGGAGTTATTATCCTGGAGTCAGTCTTTTGTGGAATATAGGTGGTCTCTCCCCTCCTCCCCCTCTTCCTTCTCCATCTATCAAGAAAAAGAATATTCCCTTTCACTCTCTTAACTGCGTAGTCAGATTGTGTGTGGCTTTCATGTCTGAAATGTACGGAAGTTCTTTCTCATACTCCTTGACTGGAATATTAAAGTCTTCAAAATCGCTTCTCCCTGACCTCTAGGGATCATCTAGGGGCAGACTTTGAAGGCTGAGGCCTCATCTGTAGAGAACCCGGGAAGGGTGATTACCTGCTTCATCTGGGCCGGGACAGTGGCCCCACTTGGAAGGACACCTTCCTGGTGTTTAGTATCATTTGTACATAGGAGAGAAAAGAAGGGAGACTATGTCTGGGAAAGCCCGATGATTTTCTTTACAGCCTTACAAAACATCATGTGGGGATTTAGCTCCGTGGTAGAGCGCTTGCCTAGCAAACACAAGGCCCAGAGTTCCATCCCTGGCACCCTCCCCCACAAAACGTCATGAAATAGGTTGTGAAAAGGGCAAAGAAATAGAAAAAATGTTAAAAGAACTTTTTTTTAAATTGACCTTTGTTGAGCTCTATATTTTTCTCCACAATTTTGTCTTCCTGAACGTCTTGCGGCACCTTTATGTCTCAGCTGGATGGAGTGATATTAAAAATTTTACATAGCGATTGAAACCTATTAAAAGTAATTGGACACAACAATTACCCAGTTACAGCAAAACTACACGGGTTTCCAGCTGTTTGGAATACAATTTACACCCACTTTCCACATATATTATTTCATTTCATCCCCTTCCTAAGTCTGTCTGGTGGAGCCATTTACCAGACATATTAAAGGCTTGCTGAAAAAGGTACTCAGTAGCCCTGCATTTGAACTCAGAATTTCTTATTTTAACTCCAGGATTCATTCTCTTGTACCAAAATTTTCCATAGGACTTTTTTCATCAAAACTTTCCAGTTATGACAGCTGTAGTTCCTTGCAAACAGCCAACATACCTGCTGCTGAAGTGACCTTCCTGTGTGCTCAGTGGAATTGCTTTCTTAAGAAAGAGTGTATGTAGTGCCCCAAATTAGGAACTGATGGTGGTGCTAAAACGTATTTTAAACTATATGTCCTCCATTCTACTTTATCTTATGATCTTGATTTTAGTTCATAAGGATCCAAATGGATAGAAGATTTCACCATGAAAACATGCATGTAGCATGGAAAAACAAAGAACATTCTCTTTGAATAGGCTTTGGGTATAATGGTTCAATTTTTTTTTCTCTTAGGACTTACAATTCTTGAAGAAAATTGGGCCACCTTAGCCATTTAAACAATGAGGCATATTGAAGAGATTTCAGCGGTTTCCTGGAATTGTGGAACTGTTGAAATGCAAATGTAGATGCTGTCTTTAAATTCAAGTCACCCTGTCACCAACCATGTGGAAGTGCAGATGACTGGCTGAGAATTGGAGAAGGATGAATGGTAAGTATCTTTTGCGTGTTGTTCTCACAGAGGCCCAACACCAAAATCATCACATCTTGAAACATTTGATCCAGGTAGTTTAACAGACTAACTTTTCACACTGGTCTGTAAATGGTTAGATATTAAAGCTATAAAACTTTGCAAGTTGTTGATCAAGTTCTTCGATTCACACTACCAAAACCCTTGAAAGGGCCATCTGTTCCTAGGGCAGGCAGGACTAACCTTATGCAGGAAGGATTGTCCATATGACCGAAGTCTTCCAATTTTTCTACATCCCCTCTGCCCAGTAAACTCATTCATAAATTTTCTTCGTACATTACTAAATCTTGCCCATTCTTGCTGCTAGCAGTATTTGTGTATGGCACCTCACATCCTTAACCCTTACATAAATAATGTAATACAATATGTATCCTTGTTGTAACTTGCTTTTGCTTTTAAAAACTAGGCATTGTATTTGTAGGGATGATTTGTCTTGATGTGTCATGGTCCCTATGGTTCCCTAATTGTTACTGTTGGACAGTAGCTCATTGTAGGAGTTTATCATATTGACATTTAATGACTTTTTTCTATTAAAAGTAATACTGTTATGAACATGTTTCTTGTGTCTTTTCACACTTCGTATAATTACACATGTGTATAATCTTTTAACATATGCACATACGCATATTTTCTAGTTTATATCCACTCAGAAGTGGATTTCTGTATTGTAAAGTGTAATGCATTCAGTGTGAAGTTGTTCAACGGTTTACATATAGCACTAGTGAGCCTTACCTGGTTGATGGCGTGGAAGTTGAAAGTAGAATGATGCTTATAGGAGGCTGTGGGAAGTGGTCGCATAAGGGAAGGGAGAGCTGATTCGTGGATACAGAGTTATAGTTCTATGTTGGAAGAAGTTCTGAAATGCTACTGGCAGTAAGGGGACTACAGATAAAGGTAATGTAGCTAGAAGGAAGGATTTTAAATGTTTTATTACAAAGAAATGATATATATTTGAGGGAATAGATATATATACCTTGATTTAAACATTATTCAAGAAACATTATGTGACATCCCATAAATATGTTCCGCTTTTTATTTATCAGTTAAAAAGAAATTTAAATTTAAACATGTTTTCCTTGATCTGTATCCTGGCAATCCTAGGTTTTATCAGATATTTTCGTGTTATCCAGTCTGAAGTGTATGAAATGATACCTTTAGCATGACTGCAATTCTTATTTTCTTGTATACTTAATGTGGTTTAGTAAGACACTTTAGTAGGTTTATTTTTCATGCACGTTTCCAATATGAATTGTTTGCTTATATATTTTACTCATTTTGAATTAGGCCTTCTTGATTTGTGTGTTGTGTGTGTGTGTGCCTATGAGTGTATCCTGGATTCAAATCTTTTGTCAGTTGTGTCTCATGTTTTTACTCTTAATATGGTATATTTTTATTAGAAGAAACTTTAATAGTCAACTTTATCGATACCTTGCTCCATATGCTTTGTATTTAGTTTAAGGAAACCTTTACCACTCCAAGGCTATATCTATATTTTTCTACATCGTATTCTAAAAGCTTTATAATTTTAATTTTTTACCATTCCAACTTTAAACCATTTGAACTTGATTTTTCGTCTGATGTGGAGTGCAGCTTAGTTTTGTTTATTTTTCCTTTTTCCTCCACGGGATAAGTCATTATTCTACTCTATAGGCCATAATATATCAATTCGTCAGCCTGTTCAGAGGCTCTTTTTGTTTCCATTCGTCTTCTCATTGAAAACTGTCCTAACTACTGTAACTTTGTAACAAATACTGATATATAGTGAGTTTGAGGATCTTCATTTTACTCTTCTTCAAAATTTCTTTGCTTTTTCTTCATCTCTTCTGTTTGTTCTATTAATTCTTAGCCACGGAGCTGATCCATGATAGCCTATTTAATTTTTTTCACCCCAAAGATATTTTAAAAACAGATTGTGAACTCACAAGACCTCATTCTGTGTAGTGCTATATCAGATTGGCAATTCTCTCTCACAAGAGCTTCAGACTAAATTTATCATCCTACTCCTCCAACAGAAGTCTTATCTTAGATAAAATCAGGAAAAAGAACAGCCAAGAAGAATAAAACATATTTTAAAAAAACCAATGTGTGTAAGTTCATCAAAACATTATGTTGTAAAAATGTTGTGATGTCTTTCCGTCTCTAGGTATTTGTACAGCTATATAAAAATTTAGATGTATTTTTTCATTCTAAAGTTAATACTGTGTAAAGAAACCTACAATTTTTCTAATTCTAGTCTTATTAGCCTATGTTCTTGAAATTTAATACAGTTCTTTTTAATTAATTTGAAGAGTTAGAGATTATAAATAGAACAGGTAATTGATTTTTTAAAAGAAGTACTTGTTTAAACAGTAGCTGTAAACCACTGAAGGACTTCAGTGGCCTCAAGCACATGAATCTAAACAGCACACCCGCCCAGAAGTCACGTTGCACACACAACCTAGTGCAAAAGTAACACTTACCATCCCTCGGATAACACTATCCTTTAACCCAAGAATCTGTATATTGTTAACACTAAATTGTTCACGACATAAACCAGTCAGCCTATGCATAACAGTTATCTTTCCTTAGAAGTCAGGGCAAAAAAATAGTTATCACTTTTACTTTGTTTTTGTTTAGATTTGTGCTTATTATACTTCCATACATAACTGCAAAACTGGCTATTTTTGCTTTTTCAGATCCCTGTTAGGGTGGTGACTTGCTGTGGAATATATCCTGGTGTCACAGTTATTTTTTTCTCATCTTCAAATTTGGGGACCTCAACTATAATACCGGAAATTTGCTTTGATCCAGAAACATAATCCCTAAGAAAGAATGCCTCTCCGTTTAATGATGAAGGAACACACACAACCAGAAAAATATCATGACTGAATTTTTACTTGTTATATACGATCATATCTAAACATGAATGGGAATGATGAAGGTGAACGAAACCCTATTTTGACCATGACAAAATACAGTAAGCTGTGAAAACTTTGTAATTTTGTTTTACAACTTTTTTCTATCTTTCCCAGTCTGTGTAGTCCTAACAGTCTACTTTCCAGAGAGAAAATAGTCAAACTAAGAGGTTCGACAATTTGATAGGTTTATTAAATTATATATTTTTAGTAAGAGCAATACAGACATTTCCCACTTAACAACCGAGTTATGTTCCTGCAACTCGATCATTAGATGAGTTGGACACCAAAGGAAGAATTGCAGATAGTATGTATATTACAATATTCAGAATAAAGAAATGAGCAAAGGATACTTAAAATTGATGACTTTGCTTTTATTTACATAACTCTTACATGCAGCACCGTGATGTATAACAGAACATAAGACTACAGCACTATACTGTGTAGTACAATCAGTGAAAATTACAGCACTGTGTAAATAAGATGTACTGTACAAAAAATACATTGAGGCTCTATAAACAAGATGTGTATATATGTACCAAAAAAAAAAAAAAGACATTCAAGCTACCATTTTAGTCATGGAGGCCTTCAAATTCCTTGTCAGTGTGGTCATCATAGTTCTGATTAGGAGACATAGAAGGCCTAGGTATGAGAACTGCCTGAGTAGAAATGGAAGAACTAGTAATAGGGGTCCTGGGTGTAGTTTTTAAGAAGAATCCCATTAGTGTGGTCTGTTCTGTCATTTTCTTTTTTGCTTGGTAAACTTTATGGTAGCATTGTAAAAGTTCATTCATTTGCCTTTCTGCTTTTGTGAACCGCTCAACATTTAGATCCATAACCTCTAATTCTAACACAGCTACATTCACTTTGGAGAACATACTGTAGGTAGTATACTGTAGACAGTACACTCCCAAGAAAGCTGTGGCATTTTCATGCACAGAATCGAATAGAGAAGTAGACAAGGCCACCATAAGGCTGTGCTGCTGTGCGTGTTGCTGCATCAGAGGTCCAAATGCAGATCTAAGTTCAAAGAGTCATGAAATAGGTCATTGAATGAGGGATATCTGTATAGGGGTAGTTGGGAAATCATATGTAGCCAGAAGCCAGCTTTTTTTAAAAAAATATTCCATTATTTTGTTTATCTCAAGGACAAATAAATGCCTTTCAGCATACAAATCTCACCAAGATATTTCAGTATATTCCAAAAGATGTTTTGCATAGATCTAATCAAAGTTCAGGCAGGAGACTTGGTAATACTGACTAATAAAATAAAGTTATCCTACATATAATTATTCAATTTTGTTTCTTTAAAACCATTTCAATTTTATGACCAGAAAAAGCAGTGTTCAGGTAGTAAGACACAGGTGGAAATCTACATTCAGGATAATACATTCAGGATAATATTTTACTTTACATAGCTTTTCTTCCCCCAATTCTCACCTGTTATCCTGTAGCTATATCTATAAAAACCCAAATTCCAAACTTTTAGGTTAGATAAAAATATCTTTTCTTACCCTTATTTTTTAATAAGTTAGCTGGCACGCAATTCACATTCAATAGTTGACAGTTGAAAGTATTTTGTAGAAATCACTACACAGGTTTTGGTCTTCATTGTTGGAGTTGAAATATTTGTACTCAATCTAAATGCTATTTCTAACTGCCATTTCTTTATACATTTCAGCATTCTGGGGATTGATAAGATATTTTCTTCTCTTTTTCTTTGAATATTGTATGTCTAGATATGGGATTTTCTTTCATTACATTTCCTATTGTTTTATTTTGTTTCCTTCATTTCTTTTTATGTAACTAAAGAATTAAAATTGATTTGGGGAAAGTATCGAACACACACACACACACACACACACATATATTTGATTCCCTCTCATTCATCATATTGTGTCCTCATTTTATTTTCTATATCTCTTCTCTTTCATATTTTTCTCTCTTTATATCCTACATTTTCTACAAATCTATGATCATCACCTTCCAGTTAACTAATTCTCTCTCAACTATCTAATGTTATTTTTAACTCATTTTTAATATCACTTATTACATTCAGAATTTCAAAAATTTCTGTTTAGTTATGTATTAAAATTTTCTGATATTTTCTGAAGGCACCATGTTTCTTGCAAATGATTTTGATTCACTCCTTTATATTATGTGCAGTAACAATTTCAATATCTGAAAATCATGTCTAATTTGAGGTGCTGATTAATTTTTTCCTGACTTTTGTTCATGGTGGTATATTTTCTTGGATTGTGAACTTGTTTTCTTTTGGAGTATGGGAATGATGTGAATCCTTGGTTTTCTCTCTCCAATAAACATTTGTTTCTTCCACATGCTCCAGGGAGCTAACTAAAATATTTCAATTTTTAGCCTTTTATTTTCCAGATCACACAAATAAGCCCCAAAGCATTTGTGTAATTATAAATCTTTAGAAAATGTTTAGTTTCCTACTCAGAACCAAAGTTGATGCTACCAGTGTGTTTTATAATCCCTATTTTCCAGTATGTAGTTTTTAAATTAACCATTTAGTAAAAAATGTAACACTTCAAAGGTCTCACCTGTAAGTAGAGGTCGTACTTAACCCCTGCCTTTCTTTCCTATTGGTGTATGTCTGCGGTACATAATATTTATGTTTATTTTGTGGAATTGGTAATAGATTGATAATTTTGGGACCCTTTCCACACCTTCTTCCCCATTCCCATGATCCCTTTCTCCATTTCCAAAAAGTCTGTCTGAATTTTACTCTTTAATTTATTTATATTTTGATTTTTTTTTTTTTTGTGGTTCCAGGGATCGAACTCAGGCCCTTGTGCTTACAAGGCAAGCACTCTAATCACTGAGCTAAATTCCCAGCCCTTATATTTTGAATATAAGAGAAACTATGTGATATTTAACTTTCTCAGTCTCACTTCACTTAACACTGTGGCCATAAAAATCCATCCATTTTCCTACAAATGACATGAATTCATTCTTCTTTATGGCTGAAGAAATTTCCAGGGTATACATGCCTTTCTTAGCTAGAGGCCTAGTGTCCTATATAGCTAATTGTTAATAGACAAATTCTAGGTTACTGAAATTGGCCACTACCTTCAGCAAAGTTGTATATTTAATGATTCTTATCACTCAATTTCCTGTTTTCTTTTAATTTTTGCCCTCTAAAGATTTTCCTATCTTTTGGAAGGTCATTGTTCATGAAACAATAAAAAAGAGGCAGTTTATTGTTTTAGTACGTATTTCTAGGAATTTGTTCCTAAAGATATTTTCATGATGTGTGGTCTGAGATGTTTAGAAGTAGACTAATGTATCTGTTTTCATTACAACCTTTGGAGGTGATTTTTTTTCTGGTTGTCAAAATGTTTGTGTTAGTGAGGTTAAAAAGTACTTTTCTGTATTTCCCTTCTATAGAGCATGATATTACAAAAAATGGCCATAGAAAAGAATCTTATCACCATGATGTCACAAAGGATACATAACTTTACTGAAAACTTCTAGTGAAATAAACCAAAGACATATTTTTGATTAGTATTTTTATGATCCCGATACATTCTTGACATCAGTATAAGCAAAAATCTCTTTCAAATACCATTATGTCTATCATTTAGATGATAAGCACAGTTTTTGTTATTTTTTTCATTATAGGCCACACTAGTTAATACCATTTATAATTATTACCAATGTAAAATTTCTTCCCCAGATTGTGATAGCAATATGCATAAACAACTTGGATCATGAAAACTGTTCCCAACATTCATCTAGCAATTAAGAATTTACATTTGAGAAATGAAAGGTATAAAACAAAGCAATTTTACCTTTTTTGGATTCTTTGATAAAGACATGGGAAATAATTCAATAAAGTAGAAAATTATGGAAGAAAAACACAAGTAGTAATGTATTTTTAAACAAAAGATATATTAAAAATTACATAGTTTTTCCTTTGATAAGTGTTTTTATATTTTTATTTTTTTGAATATAGAAACAATGTATGCTTACTGTTAAAATCCTACATATCAAATACATTTTATAAAGTAAAATATGGAAGTTTTTTATAATTCCCTCCCTTGAAATAGCAACGGTTCTTCATATGGTGTCCTTTTCTGAATTTTTCTTTGCATATAGTAACATGTAGTTATGTTGTTAATTTTATCTCCCAGAAGTGTATTTCTACTCTGAGTACTTCCTTCTAACTTGCTTCTTGCTGTATGGGGTGTTGTGAAATATGCTTCAGTTTTAGTACTAATCTAGTGATATCCTATTCTTTTAAGGGACTTCTAAGAATTTCACTGGAGGAATGTATCACAATTTATGCAACTTCTTTCTTATCAGTGACTATTAAGTGAATACTAAATTTTTCATTATTTCAACAATTTTGCAATGAATATTTTTGTGTCTGTGTTTTTTTACATTCTTATGTGAAACTTTTATAGCATATATTTTTTAGAAATACTGTTGGCAAGTCTAGCGATATAGCTCAGTGGTAGAGTGCTTACCTAGCATGTGCAAGGCCCTGGATTCAATCCTCAGCTTGGGAAAAAAGAGAGAGAATTAAAAACAGGAAAAAGAAATATTATTGGCAGTTTAAAAGCTATATTAAAAAACATTTGATGAATAGTACCTTCTCTTCTCAAAATATTAACATTTTAAACTAATTCATGTTCATACCAATTACGTATAAGAATTCCTGTTTTCACAGAATTATTGATCCTTGGTACCAATCACCATTGACGTCTTCCCAATGTAACAGATGGACACACTTCATTTGTTTGATCTCTATATCTATAATCATGAAAATTTAGAATGCATGGAGTTTACCTTATCTATTATTGGAAAAGATTTTATTTTTTCAACATGTCTTCTACCTGGAAAAAAATAAATAACCAGAAGTGAAGTATCAATATAGACATCACAATCTTTCATGTAGAAAATCAGTTTTTAGCTAAGTCCCATGAAACTCGATAGCAAGAGGAGAAGGTTTTGGAGTTTTTTCAATTCACTGTATATCCCCACTATCAGAACACCCAGCTCCTCATTTATCCCAAGAAAAGGTCACAGATCTGATAATCTTGGATATCCTCCAGGATTTAAACCACATCAATGAACTAACCTTCACCCAGTTGAGTTAACGGAATGTTTTAGTGTTCAGACAAAAATTTGGCATTACATAGATGCAGCCAAAAGGCTTCTGATAACCTTATTTTTCCTATCAGACACAGACAGTTCACATTGTGTAATCTTCAACTCAGGGACATTTTCTTAATTTTGTTGCTTGAAAATGCTATAACCCAGTATCCCTGAGCTTGGATTACTTAGTGTATTTGCCCCTGCGTAAGAAAAGAAAACTAAATCCAGTTCACTGTTAGTCGTTTTGTTTTAAGTTTGATATTTGACTTCAAATAAAAATGAATAGTACTTGTTCCTCTACAGCAGTTTCTCCGTGTATTACAAAGCATTTTAAAATGATGAAAATTTGGTAATTCTGAGAATGAGTAGATAATATGAGTATCATTATAAATGCAATTTATTTGCAGTATTAAGCCTGTGGAAGTGATTTTATTTTCATTATACAAATAAATACCAAATCAGGATGCAGAAAGCTATTTTCCCAAAGCACAACACGGTGTTTTATAATGTTAAGTACATATCTAAAAGATCAGGAGGATTTTATCATGGTTTTTAACCTTTATGTATTATATGTCTCCAAATATATCTAAATGTAATTTTATTTCTCTGAAGTATATGCCTGGTTAATTTAAGATTTCCATGCTTACACTAACATTGAATTTAAAGAGATTATTTACCTTCTCTGGAAATAAATGAAAACTTTAAAAGTTAGCAGAGTTTGGGATTAAAAACTTTTTAATTTAAAAACGAACCCCCTGCTAGTGTTATCCATTATGTAGTGTCATATATTTCTGCAACTATAATCTATACCTATTATAGATTATTTAAGAAATACTACTTTTTATTTATGCTTTCGCCATTGTTTTTGCTATGCTGATTACAATGTCTATTTATTCGAATTATGGGCTATTAACTGTTGGCTATAAGAATGATTACAAACCTTTTTGAGTTTGGTTCTCAAATTCTATCGTGTGTGGTTAATCATAAAATTAACTTTAAACCATAAACCATTAATGCTGCTTACTATGCAAAGAACGTTAGGAGTCCAGTGAACAGTATAAATCGCAACGCCCCGATCCTACCTGACAGTGACTGACTTAGCGCTGAGTCTCAGACAACAGGACACAGTTTAGAAATTCCTGCCCCATAATGAGATTTATTTAACAATCTCGGTTGATGTGAACAGATGATACCTTGAGCCAGTTGATACTGAGAAATTATTTGCATCCAGAAGGTAAGCTTCATTCCCCCCCCCCAGGAAGGAGCCCGTCATCTCCACCTCTAGCCAGCTGCTCTCTGATGAGGTCACTGTCAGAATCCAAAGCCTTTTTGCTTCAAACTTGCATATTGCAAAGTAAGACAGAGTGCCACATACATGTGCTCTTTAATTTGGGCAGAGCACATGCATGCGCTCTTATGGGTCCCGTTTCCCCATCCACAGCCTTCTGCCCTCACAGCACAGCAAACACTTGTGTATGGTTGCTTATTTTTATCTTACTTTCCATAAGCCTCATCTGTTATTGCCCTGTAATTCCTGCGGCTTAATTCCCAGGACTTTTCAGATTGAAGGAAAAAGAAACCAAGTCTCTGGTCCCCAGCAGCATGCAGCCTACAGTGTGCACACAGATATCTGAAAACCTCCTGACCAACATGGGCTGCTGGCTTTTCTCCTTCCAGTAACATAGAACCCAAAGATAAGGCCCTTCCCAGAAGGCCAGGGATAAGAAAATCTTCATTTTACTCCTTTTCTTTCACAGGTTATCTGTGCCAGTGGAGTAAACCAAAAAATATATATCGAATATTTACCAATGCAAAGAACTGCAGGTAAGAACATATATGTATATAATATCTTTGAAAATTATTTGTAACTCTGTTTTCTAGGATGTGATCATTCATAATTGATCATTATTATTATTATTATTATTATTATTATTATTATTATTAATTTTTCCCTGGGAACCAGAATGGGAAATTGCATGAGAAGTGAAGGTAGAAGGTGATACTGAATATATTATTCTGCAAAATAAGGCAGGCAGTGGTACTGCAGACAATTGGCAAGTAAAAGATAAATGAAAATAGATTAAAAGGTACAGGCTAGGATAGTGGGCAGTATTTGGTGAAGAAGTGTAGCAGAGATCCCAAGGAAGGAGGTAATCTGGGGAAGAAAATCACGTAGATCACAGGATAGATAGGTTATGGGAGTCAAATTTCAAAATGTGATTCTGCCTTGTGACTCTATCAAATTTTTGCAAAAGATACTAAATGAAGGAAATGCTGAGTGTATTTAGATATCTTAGTGCAGCAAGGTACTTCAAAAACTACATACAAATTTCTGGATGAGTAAGAAAAATCCAAGAGGATGGTCAACTTACACATAGGTTATATGTATGAAAAAACAGCAAAAATTTATTGTAGTGTATGATCAGCCCTGAATGAATACATCAACAGAAAGTAATTTATGAGTTTAGTAATGAGGTGATCAAGAATTTTTTCACAAAGAAGGGGAAATGTTTAAATTCTTTCCAATTTATATTGAAGATCACTCAACATCCAGTAAGCCACACAGCGGTTTCCTACAACCCCCACAGAGGTCAGGTGATCTGAAAACTGCTCAGAAGCGAATATTCACGTGCACTCCTGGAGAATACTCATCCTAGAGTATTCTAGACCTGTTCTTAGCCTGAGCAGTGTAGCCCAGATTATGATTGTTGTATGTGAGAACAAAGTGCCTGTCAGAAAAGTTTTAATGCCCTCATAAAACTCTGGCAAAGAAGAATTGTCTTTAAACTTTTGGGCAGTTCTCTATCTACTTAATGGGGCACAGGAACACCTTGAGTCTTTTGGAGCCTTCAAAAAGATGTTGCCAATTGACATGTTATCTTGAGTTAAATTCCTTATTTCCCAGGACAAATAAAAATGTATGAGTTTATTTTGAACCATCATTTTTAATAAAAAATCAAGTATATAAATGTTAACATCTGGACTTAAACATTTAAATTTTTTTCTAAAAGGCTCAAAGTTTTAAAAAATATTTTATTAATACATGCTAATATTGCATGATGACAGGGTTTGTTCTGGGAAGGTGGTATATGCAATTAACGTATCTTAATCAACTGCAATCTGTTACCTTCCTGTCCCCTCCTCCTTTCTACCCCTCTCTCACTTGTGATTTCCCTGTTTGCAGGAGCCTCCTCCCTGGTTTCCTGTCCTTGCCTTTATTTTAATTATTTATTATTTATGTAAGTTATATTTTTAAAACCAATCCAAGCAATTGTTTGTGAGGAATATATAAACAGCCTTGAGATAATAGCTGATTAGAATAATTAGGTATTATTCCCCTTCAAATTTAACATTCTTAGGTTATCTTTGAGTAGTCCTATCTTGTACTTAGTGTCACTGTTTCTTTCTTTAATTGTGGACTCTCACATACTAATTTTCAATATCACACTAAGCAGCACCCGGTAACTTGCTGTAAGGACATTTACAGTCTTCAGCCATGATGGGAAGTGGATATGACAAGCCCACAATTGTACCATACGTGTCCTTCTCGTATCAGACCACACAAAATTAAATAATGAAAATAAAACCTCAGACAGTAGATACACTGAAGTGTTAACCAGTTAGGAACACAGTGACCACCAGGTTGAGAATATGTCATTGAAAACAAGCAGGCAGGCAGATGTAGGCTCAAAACGTCGTTCTGCAAAACACTGTCCAGATTTGGGCATTTTTAAAAGTATAAGTGCTCAGTGTCTTCACCCCTAAAATAGGAACGATAGCCACTTCTCTAGGTCCTATGGATATTTAACAAGGTAATCCCTCTAAAGGGCTTCCCGTGTGCTTAGCACGTATCAAGGGCTCTAAAATGATATTTATTGTTGTCAGTCCTCATATCTAAATGTCAATAGAAGTTTAGAGGTGAAAACAATCACTTTCATATCAGAATCACGGCAACTAGAAATCATGACTATCATCCGTGCTGGGGTAGCAGTTTTATGTGGTAGAGATGACATTTGTCATGTTTGTGGAGACAGCCCCGCGGTACTTGGCACACGGTAGTCACTGAAATGCATTTTTTGTTGACTTACTGGGTGATTATGTACCATCTGGGGAACTTTTACAGAATGTTAATAGTTCCAAGCAAATTAAGTATCTATAAGGGTCAGTCATCAGGCGTTTGGATGTGACTAAGTAAAACTTATAAAACTTTACTGAATTCTGCTTTGGGGCCAAGTGTGTGGCCATTTTTCTGTACTGAAAGAACCAGTAAAGGTCAATTCCATGAGTGGGACAGCAATTTGTTCAATGTAGTGTTGTAAGGTACAAAATAATGATTAAGGTTTACTCTCAAGACAAAAAGCGATGGAAACAAAGAGAAGAAAAATAAGGACTTTTAAGGCGGTACCATCAAATGAATTTTAATTCAAGTAGGAATTTATTTATTGTTAGTTAGAACGACTAATTACTAATAACTGATGGATTCCCTCAATCACTGGGATATGGACCAGTGCTGGTCCAGAGGGAAATTAAATCATAAAGAAGTCTATCTACTATCTATCTTTCCATACTTAATGTTATGTTTCCAGCTGTACTACTCTATTAAAACAGTCTTTCATTTTGAGATTATCTCATTTCTATTTTATTATGCTAAAATGTTAGTCTTTTTAGAAACATATTCTATGTATTAACTCGGCAGGTGTGGAATCCCCTGGATTAGGCCACCTTATGTGTGAACAGGTAACTGATTTGTAGAGACACTGATATTTATATTCATCCTTCCTGTAGCCTTTGGTTTGTGCTAACGTGTTTATCTAAAATAGGAGAAGATGCTGATTATCAAAACTGGTAGGTGGTAGATTCCATTTTAGAAGGAGTAGAGTTCTTTAGGCAGAAATGTCATTAAATAATGTCTGTTATAGGAGATAGTAAGGAGCAGATATGTTGGTTTCCCATAGTCACATTATTCACTTCTTACATATAGCAAAACCTCGATTTTGTTCTCCTGTTGAGTGTCAGTATAATAAAGGAGGTCCTGCAAATCGGGGTGAGCCCACAGCATCCTGCTGGGCTTGCCTCGGGTTTGCCAGAAGATGGAAGAAATAGCTTACTGTGATTTTTCTAGAAGAATGTGTTTCTTTCCAATAATAAAAGAAAAATAAATATATAAAAGGTGCGGATCCTCCCTTACTTTCGTCTTGAATGGTCTAAATTGAGGAAGGCACATGGGACTGTGGGAGTCATGCTCAGACCCTGAAGGAAAGCCAGGTGGCTCTCCGACAACCTGACTGAGGACTCTGACCCTGTTCACCTGTAGCACCAGTGCTGGGGCCACACACCTCTACTCGTTCTGCTACTACAGGGAAAAAAAGCATTTTAAGACACTGTCAGTTACACATTCTTTTATATGAAGTCAAAAACATTCTATTGACTCATGAAGAGTTTTTGTGGGTATAGTTTAAAAGACAATAACTATGTGATTAACTATATTGTAATCTATTGATATCTTATTCAGATCACTCAGCAAGTAGCATATAAAACACAGTGTGCGTCTTGAATAAAACAGTAACAACCTTGATTAATCATAAACGTAATAGTTGGTTCCGTATACTATTACTCTCTCAAGTGCAGTTCTGAAAAAGTGCTGGAAAATAAGGATGCATTTGTTAAAGCATTAGCAATTGTAGTTAAACAGCCTGTCTGTTAGTGAAGCATCATAAACTCTTATTGCTATGAAATATATAAGCCAAACTTTTAGAAGTTCTTACCTGGGGCATGAATCAAGCAGCCACATGGGTGGGAGGGTGTTAGACATGAATGGATAATATTATCATCAGTTTCCCTGCAAATTATTCCCTGTGGCAAGAAAGCAACAGATGAAGGTCAAAAATCTATAAAATTCTACTTGGCAGGAAATTTGATAATAAAAAATAGCTTCCTTATGGTACTTGGGATACTCTTACCTACAGAGATCAGAAAATATGATTCAAATGAGTTAAATAGTAAAGAATGTGAATAAAGTTTAAAAAAAATGAATTCCACATGCATAGAAGATTTTAGGATCTGTTTGCCTAAGATAGTTATGGTGTTGTCAAAAAACCCAGCTCATGGGGCTGGGGATTTAGCTCAGTGGTTACAGTGCGTGACTTGCAAGCACAAGGCCCTGAGTTTGATCCCCAGCACCCAAACAAACAAACAAACAAAAATCCAACAACAACAACAACAAAAAACCCAGCTAATTTCTCTATGTTTGCTTCTCAGCACCTGGTTTATTGGATGCTTGATAATAGCAATTAAAGTACATTTTCTCTTGCTCATCTGAGAGAAAATCATCTTATGACTCTATTAAATGTTATGGACAATTTTCTAGAAGCTTCTACCAAACTTTTTCTGGTTCTTTTTTGGGCAGAATTGGGCCACTTGCTGCAATGAACTGAATATTTTTGCCCCCCCATTTCATATGTTCACATTTTACCCATCCAAGATGATGAGGATGGAATCCTCATGAGTGAGATTAACGGGTTTATGAAAGAGACCCCAGAGAGCTCTCTCGGCCTCTTTCTGCCACATATGGACACAACGAAAAGATGGAAGTCTGGAACCTGGAAGAGTGAAGAGAGTCCTCATCACACCAGCCCCCTGACCTCAGACTTCCAGGCTGCTGAACTGTGACAAAGAACTTTCTATTTGTAAGCTACCTGCTGCATCACACTGTGTTCTAGCATCCTGAACTGCAGGACACTTGCTCATTCTCAGGCTAATTCTAGACAAGAAGGAATGAGGCTGTCAGAACAGTGAAGGTTATCGTAGAGCTAAAATATAAGGACAGTTTCCTGAACCACGTGTACTACATGGAAACGGCTAAGACAAAAGTGAGGCTCTGACAAGATGAAAGAAGTAAGTCGTTGAAGACAACCAAGAAAAAAGTCACTGCCTTTCTTATATGGGCTCATCAAAACTCTACTATATTAATAAGATTGGTAGGATTTCTTATTCATTAAAGTACTTCACTGTAATATTATCCACGGCAGTGATAGATGTTATGGTGGACACTGCTGATACCTACTGTGTTGCTTATGTTTTGCTCAGTTACTCTTGTCCTGCAAACACAGTGCTTTATTTTGCTCAAGTTACCTTGTCCCTACAGCTTTGCTCCAGGTCCTCTTCATTCTTGGGCCAGGTTGCAGGAATACCTGGTGTGGGGCGGTGGGAGCACTCCTCTGTTGGACAGGGAGAACGGTGTCAGAACTTCATGGACCAATCTAAACCTGGGTCAGAACTGGCATATGTCACTTCATTCAGATTTCATCGAGCACAAGGAATTTTGTGGTCAATCACGATGTCTCGATGTCAAAGAAGTCAAATCCTCTCACAGGCAACTAATAATTAGCAATAATAATTCAGTCTCTCACCCCTAAAAGGCATCCATTTGTCCATTCTTTCCTTGTCCCCGGTGTATCCAAGTGATGGGGACAAGGTTTGAACAGTGATCCTCAGAGCTCCATGTATCTCTTTAATCAGTGGTCTAATTGATTATTCAGAATAAATTCCTTGAAATGCACTTTTAAATAAACATTTAAATTTCTTTACAAATTTAAGAATCAGTGATATTCTTACAAATGAGTCTCAGTTATTCATAGTTTAAGGTAACTACTAGTATATTACAGATTAGCAAACATTTGGGTCTCTGGGCCCCTTAACAAACTTGAAAATTGTGGAGACCCTGAAAGAGGTTTCTCAGTGTAGATTATTTTACTCTATATTTACCACACTATGAATTAAAGCTAAAAAAATTCAAATTACATACTCATTCATTTTCAAATAGCATTAAAAAGCTCATTACATGTTAAGATAAATAGCATATCTTATTAAAATGTATATTTCAAATTTTAGAATTCTGTAAGTAGAGGGACAATGTTTTATGTTACTGTAAATATCTTGATTTAATGGAAGATAGTGAGGTTATTACATCTGCTGTATCAGTGCTATATTCCTTTTGATTAAAGTATATAAAAATCCATGAGTAGGACTGGGAATTTAGCTCCGTGGTTAGAGTGCTTGCCTAACAAGCAGAAGCATACTATTTATTTATTTTTGCTGTGTTTGATCCCCAGCACCAAAATAATAAATAAATAAATAAATA